>CABHPH010152616.1:11854-23706 GCA_902168325.1 Peromyscus nudipes | reverse complement strand
GCCTCCAGGCTCCTGCCCTGAGTTCCTGCCTCCAGGCTCCTGCCCTGCCTGAGTTCCTGCCCTGACTTCCTTCAATGATGGATGGGAACCTGGAAATGTAAGATGAAATAAACGCTTTCCTCACCAAGTTGCTTTATCTCAGAGTGTTTTATCACAGCAACGGAAAAGGAAACTAGAATAGTACTTTGCAACCGCGCTTATTACACAGAGAGGCTTAGAAGCTGAAGCTGAGCACATTGTAACTCAGAGAGGCGGTGAATCCCAATCAAGTTTCCCATCACCCACCTGGGTTAGCACGCAGGCTTGTAAACTGCTCAGAATGCTGAGAATAGGTGCCGGCTGAGTGCTCAGACCTAAACAGAACATTATACCACTCTTCACCCTACCCCCACCCCAACCCAAGACTCAGGGGATAAGGTTGAAGAGGGAGCAGAAGGAATGTAAGAGCTGTAGTGTGAGAAAGTGCTCTGTGAGATGCTGTCTTTGGGGCATGATGTGGTCGTTATAGTCATGAAGCACAGCAGCTGTGGTCACTTGGACACGATTGAGACCATCCACATTCCATCACAGCCAGGGCAAGTGCTCATGAGCAGCTGTTGGCAGTTCCTGGCTGCCAAAGAAGTCATCATTTTTCTTCAGGAATGTAGCCACTAAGTTGCCCATGCTACAGTAAACAACTCCACGTCCATGCATATGTAAACAATCTCAATTAAACTCCGGGTCATAGTGAGTCCCCGCTCAGGAGGGGGATTTGCTGAGAAGAGGGAGTTGGGAGGAAGTAGGGAGATAATAAGAGAGGGCAATGGGATGAATATGATCAAAATACATTATATATGTATATAAAATTGTCAAGGCCAGGTTTGGCTACATAGTAAGAACCTGTCTTGTTAGTAAGTTAGTGTTAGTAAGATTTAAACCCAAATACGGACATCATCCTCAGCCCAGTACTCTGGATTGTATTGTATTTCTCTGCTGCTACTTTTAGCCAGGTTTGGCTACATAGTAAGAACCTGTCTTGAAAATAATATTTATTCCCAATCATATTCTAACAGGGCCTAAATTCTTCTCTCACCCAGGTCATTTAACAAATCACTTCCTTATTTTGGAAACTCACTGCTTAACCCCAGTACAGTCATTCAGACTCTCTTCATCCAAGAATTCTCCATCTGTCCGTTTGTTTACAAAGCCAGTGTCTTCTGACTTCTCCTAAGTTATTCCTCACATGCTTTGTCTCCTACAGTTAATTTTCCCCTTCCCGCCATCCTCTCTCCCTTCTTGTGATGATATATTCTTTCTATCATGGTGCTAAGCGTTAAAGACAATTACAAAAGGACATGATTCCTACCTCTCTTTCTGGAAGTACGGTGCTGGAGTCCCATATGTTTATGTCGTACCCAGGGCTTGTACACAAATAAGTAACAAGTTTACACTGGAGCTGTTCAGGGGCTATTTCCCTGACCTCTTAGAAGCGCTCAGTGTTTGCGAAGAACAGATTTTCATTACTGGTATTTTCTGCACATATATCGAAATTTGTCACCCAGACCAATCATGTAGAGCTAGTGATCCTTGTGATTTCCTGTGTTGAATTAAACAGGCAACACTCAGTCTGGAGAGATGGCTAAGCATTTACAAATAAGTTCTGTTCTTGCAGAAGACCTGACTTCGGTTCCCAACACCATGTCGGGCAGTTCATACTGCTTGTAACTCCAACTCCTTGGGATCTGACACCCTCTTTTGACCTCCCTGGATCCCTGCACTCATGTACACATACCCACACATGGACACACACATACACATTAGTTTAAAAATAATAAAAATAAATCTTTGACTAGGCAATACCACTCCCATAAAGGAAACTTATTTTGGAGAAAACTCACAAGCCTTTGCTTAAGACATTACTCAAAAGCTCTAACTATAGTTATTGAAGAAAATGAACCACTTGAAAATCCAATTTGGAAATGCCAAGTGCATTCTGACTTACACAGTGTGGATAGCTCTCGTATGGTTCAGATGAAGAAGGTGGAGTCTATGTTGAATTACACTAGAATGCAGCAGAAATTACTAAGGAAAATGTGATATAATAGCCCAGGCAGTGGCAGTGCATGCCTTTAATTACAGCACTCAGGAGGCAGAGGTAAGTGGATCTCTGAGTTCGAAGTCAACCTGGTCTACAGAGTGAGTTCAAGAAGGCTGTCCTTGGAGTTCCTGCCTCCAGGAACAGAGAAACCCTATCTTGAAAAACCTAAATAAATAAATAATCCCTATGGTGATAACTGTTATACCAATCAAAATAAAAAAGTCTAATTAAAAAAATAAATTTTAATTTATGTTTTATAAATATGGATTTTAAAAATGATTTATTGATATGTATGCATACATACTTATGAGTGGGTGTGTGCAATGTGTGTGGGTGCCTGCAGAAGTCTGAAGACGGCATCAAATGCCCTGGAGTTGGAATAACAGGTGGTTATGAGCTGCTGCCCAGTGTGGGTTATGGGATCCAAACTCAGATCCTCCGAAAGGTCAGCAAGTGCTCTTGACTGTTGAACCACGGCTTTGGCCCTAAATGAGACTTTTGATGAGTCTGGTCTCTTTGAAGAGGAAGAAGCTCCTGGCCATGTTGATATGTCCAATGTATGTAAGAAGTGCCAAAGGAATGAGTGGTTTTTTAATGAGCATTTACTATCATAATAAGCCTCACTATTATTTCTCTATACATTACAAGGCAATGCAGCTGAGGAAGGAGGGAAACAACTGGTGGTAGAAAGGAAAGAAACACAATTCATCTTCAGTCTCTCTTAGAGGCAGAGGCAGTCACAGGAGTGTATGAATGAATGGGCTCTGCAAACCATCACAATGAAGAGTGTGGGAACTGAGCCCACAGGGGAATATGGGAACTGGGGAAATCTTCAGCAGCTGACACCGTGCTATCTGCCTTCCTCATTTGTGTGCTTTCTGAGTCAGCATTATATTAGCTAAATGTTCCAGAAAGCCATCCACAAAGTACAGCCAGGGCGTTCAAGGGATGTCACTCATTTCCTCTAGTGATTTTGACAAATCAGGAGCTTGAAGGCAGGAAAATCCTCCACATATTTCCAGAACTCTCCATCCAGCCTGGTGATTGAGCATCTGTCTCCCTTACAGCTGGTGGCCAGCCGCAGTGCTCCTGAGGGGCTGCACGATGCTCAAGCACGTTAGCCTGGCGCTGCTCCTCGCCTCTACTTGGACCACTAGGCTCCCGGTCCAAGGTGCCGTCTTAGTGCAAGGTAGGTGTCTTACCAGGTTTCTAAAGTGAGGATAGACCAGGTCTTGGGAACTAAGCCCGCTCTGCTCTTGACAGTGGACTGTTGGGATTGGGGGAGACTCTTGAGGTCACAGAAGATGCTATGGGTCTTATTGCTCAGCTAGAGATGTTTTCATTATATTGTCAGCATCATCAAAATGACTTAATTTACCTTTACATCACTTGGGATTTTATTTGGGGTTATGGAATATTTTTAATAATGATAGTTTGAAATAAAAAATGAGAAGTCGTTTGTTTTCAAAGGGTTTCATTTAAGAGGCAAGCCAGGGTTGTGACTATTTAAAGCAATCTCTAAGCCTGAGGAAGAATGGATAACTTATTAAATATCACCCACTTTATACTACTTTGTAATTGTTTTAATCACAAGGCTATTCTGCCACTAGTGGAATACAACATTTTAATTTGCAGTAAATTTTATATGTAGGAAATCACTGAAAACACAGTTTAAATGTTTGCCATCAGCAGCTATGAAGGAGGGGTCTGTGGAGTCTGTGTTTGTAGGACACGTACATGGAAACCTCTTTCTGCATAGTAGGGAAACACTGAAACCACAAATCACTGCTTACAGTCCTGAGCAAGGGAAGTAACAGGGCTGTTAAGGAGAAACTGTTCTGCTGAAGATGCCCCGAGATAGGAGCAGTATCAAGAGCAGATAGATGTTCAGTGTTGATTGATATATTGCTGGACTTGACTTTTTTTTTCTTTCTTTTTTTTCTGTTTTGGTTTTTCAAGACAGGGTTTCTCTGTGTAGTTTTTGGTGCCTGTCCTGGATCTCACTCTGTAGACCAGGCTGGCCTTGAACTCACAGAGATCCACCTGGCTCTGCCTCCTGAGTGCTGGGATTAAAGTGTGCGCCACCACTGCCTGGCTGGACTTGACTTTTATGAGAGGTCAGAGTTAAATGATTGGTTCCCCACCCCCAAATACCAGAATTGTCATGTTCAAATAAACCTGCGTCCTCTCAGAAATCCCATCAGGAGACCGTTCACATTCCCCCCTGCAATTCTGCCTTTATGCAAGTTATTTTGGAGTCTATTTTTTTTTAAAGACAGGGTCTCTTATAGCCCAGGCTAACCCCAAATTCACTACATATCTGAGAATGACCTTGAACTCCTGATCCTTTCTGCCTTCGCCTTGTGGATGTTGGGATTACAGGTGTGTAGCACTGTGTCCAGTCTTAGCAATGAGGAGCGAGCTGAAGGCACTGCGCATGCTAGCCGAGCTCTCCCAACTAAGCCACATCCCTAGACCTTAGAAACCATTCTTTGACAATGACTTGACCTATTTGCTTCGTCCTCACTAATGACAATTTTTCTAAGGAAATTAAACTCTTGGAAAGAGGAGAAAGTTAGCTGGCTACCAGCAGAAGGTCCTACTGGCCTCTGTGATGATGTCTGAGTGGACGCAGACAGGACTTCTTAAAGGATTTGTTACTGAGATGCAGAATCAGGTATATAGAGTTTCTTTGATTCCTCTCAATAAAACATTTTCTATATGAAAAAAAAATAAAAGCATTAGCACGGCCAAGGGCTTTGTCTGATGCCATGCAGGTGGTAAATACTAACACTTGGTGTTGACTCCGCCCTAAATGATTCCCAAGAGCATACTGTTCCTTGTTAGAATTTCTAAATGAAACTGGAAAGCATGAAGTTTCTATACTTGATTGCCTCCCGTGGATCCAAGCTCTGCTAGGTACATGTTACCTAGTTTAATTCCAAACATCAGGTCTGACAAGGTATAAGTTCACAGATAAAAGCACTGACTTGTCCGCAAGATCCCAATAGCCAATTAACAGCGGGAGAGGCGAGGAGTGCTTTGCACAGGCTTGGGAATTTGAAATGGACTTTCATAGATAAAGCCCAGCAGGTAGCGGTGTGTGTGTGTGTGTCTCACAAGAAAAGTTCATGATGTTTTAAGTAAGTTTACAATTGGGCCATTAGGCTCTCTTCAGGTTCATGAGGTCATTGGGCCAAAGGCTGGACATTGCTTACAAGGCTAAAATGCCTTTTTTATGGACCTTCATAGATAAAGCCCAATAGGAGTAAGGTACTGGAACATGATAATTTTATATAGGTCCATAAGTTCCGGGCAAATCAGTCAAAAGAGTTCCCAAATCCACTAGATTTTGAGAAAAAAAATATTCTGACAAGTCCCACTGCCTCAGCCTTCCCAGGAAAATCCATCTGTGGTGGATACACTGGAATGCTTAGAAGACTAAATGGCAGTGTTGTTATCCATAGTTTTCTATTAGTTCCTAATATGGCAGAGGCTGTGCTCAGTCCTGTTAGAATTTATTCATGTAACTCCCACTACCCTGTGCAGTAGATGATGTTACTCTCTATATTCCAAACAAGGAAATGAGCTCTAAAAGATAAAGGCATAAGGTCTCGGAGCTACAGAGCAGCATAGGTGATACCAAACCCCGCCCTGACTCAAACTCAACTTCCTTTATTTAGTTTCCCTGCCCTGCAAGATTTCCTGCCAGCTCCTTCAGGAATTTCTGAGTAAGCCTATCCTCCCATGGCCAGAAAGGACCTGAAACAGAGAACTCACATTCTCTTCCAGCAAGCACATGGCTAGCCCCTGTCAAAACAGGAACTCCCCAGCCACATTACTTTGGAGTATTGCGAATGATTATTCTGTTAACCAGAACCCTGAATTCTATCTTCCTCCAAGTCTCAGAGGCTTCCTTTTATAGACTTTAAAAACAATGTTTGCAGCATCTAAATCACCTAGACCCCACGCCAGGAGCTGATTGCTAGCTAAAGCCCTCATGTGATCGGCAGGTTCCTTAGTGCAGGGTGCTCTGTGTGCTCTTGATCTGGAGGTTTACAGCCTGGACCAGGCAGAACAAGCTCCCCACCCAGCAGGCAGTCCTTGTGGGCTGTTCCTGGCCTGTGTTGTTATTTCTAAGGCCAGCACCAGCCTCACAGACCCGGGTCGAGACAATGATTCTCTGTGAGGAAGGAGAGCCTGAGAGCTGGGAGTAAAGCCAGAAGCCAGCTGAGGACTTTATGATTTCTTTCCAGAGCTTTCCGTTTCTGCATGCAGATACAAGGGGGTCGCCCTTGTGGGCAGAAAGGCAAGCACACAGATGAATTTCACAGAAGCCGAGGAGGCCTGTAAGGTGCTGGGACTGACCCTGGCCAGCAAGGACCAGATGGAAGCAGCGCAGAAGTCTGGCTTTGAGACTTGCAGGTAAGAAAGAGCTTCACTAAAGCCGGTGTTTCTGCTCAGCAGTCGACTTGCTGCCTTCTAACCTCTGTCCATTCAACCCATGTGTATTCTGTATTCTTCTACAGCTACGGGTGGATTGGAGAACGGGTCACCGTCATCCCTCGGCTTTTCCCAAACCTCAAGTGTGGGAGGAATGGGATAGGGGTCGTGATTTGGAAGGCTCCCCTCGACCAAAAGTTCAGAGCGTATTGTCACAACTCATCTGGTAAGTCAGACCTCCAGTTGCTTCATGTGGCACATCTCTGGGTGTCTCCGGATCTGGGGCCTGTCTGGCACAAGCAACCCTGAGCAGCAGCAGAAGCAGTAATAGGTCATCTAAATGTCCCAAGACTAGGCTCAGCGGAGCAATGTGCCCCTCGGAGGAAAATGTTAGAGTAGATACTATGACTGAGTGGTAGCATAAGATCAGGGCATTTCTAGAGGTTCAGGGTTATCACCTCCACTGCCTGGGTTTCCTAAAAGATAAATAGGAAGTGGGAAAGAAATAGATGTCTATATGTATGTGATGCATCCTCTCTGGACAAAGCAATTGGGAGGTTAGCTATCTCAAAGAACCTTGAACTTCCCCTGAGGAAGCCTTATCATCCCGTCTTCAAACAAGGAAATGTATCTATGGGGACTTTAGTCCACTTGTCTGTTTCTGTGGTAGACATTCCCCATTTCTATGATGAAATAACTGTAGCTGAGAAGTTTATAAAGAAAGGAAGGTTAGCTCACCATTCTGGAGAGTCAAAGTCATGGCAAAGCAACTACGTGACTATGGGGAGGGTTTCATGTCATCACAAAGGCAGTACTGTGTAGGAGAAAAAGTGAGTGCTCATGTGCTGAGATTGGAAGCCAGAGAGGGATTCAGGAGTATAATGTACTCCCAGCTCCAACCAGGGTCCCAGGAGAGCTCATTTATTTCTTCAGTGCCCTTTATGAACTCCTGCTAGGCTCTGCCCCTTAAAGGTCCCATCACCTCTTAGCATTGCCACACTGGATTCTAACACTGGGGGATACACTTGAGCTACATTCAAAGTACAGTCTCAATGAAAAGGTTCAAACTTGGGTCTAACTCTGACACCGTGTTCTTTCCACTGTCCCACATAAGTCACATGCTGCACCTCACATCTTGAAAATAAGGCCCGATCTCCCTCTTTTGAAGGAAGAAGTTGAAACTTTAGAGGGTAGGGCTGATTTGCTCATGGTTTGCAGTCATCTTGGCCATCTTGCCCATCTTGCCCACAGGCCTTGGTTGCCCTAACCTAATGGCTTTCCTAAGTCATTTCTCAGAACATTTCCTTTAACTAATACCCAGCTGTTCTCTGTGTCGTAAGAAGGCTACTTGACTCATTTCTTCTCACATATACTCATATGTCCAACTTTCTGAAGGTTAGATAGCAAGTGGTCATGTACACACAGAGAGACGTCAATATTAATTTGTAAGGTCTGAAAGATAAGACCTGCTCACCAACCAACTTCAGCAAAATTGAATCCAGGAATTCCAAACAGTTCTCTGAACTACAGGGCTTTGACATAAGAAGGGCTCCTGCTCTCCACTTTCACCAATAGTTGTGTGTGTGTGTGCGCGCGTGCACGTGCGTGCGTGCGTGCGTGTGTGTGTGTGTGTGTGTGTGTGTGTGTGTGTGTGTGTGTGTGTGTGTGTGTGTGTTGGGGTGGGGGTTTAGTGGCAGAGTCAAGACTTCCAGTTAATTCTCCTTCCAACATGATGACTTGTCTCCGCCCTCCTCTGTCCCTCCTGCCTGTCTTAGCTAGAGACCTAGTGATTTGTGTGCCGGCTTATCTATTCCCGGGAGCTGGCCACTATTCCCGGGAGCTGGCCCTGTCTCCTAGCTGCCGTGTTTCCCCACCTGCTGGCAGCACAGTGCTATGGTACCCATCCCTCCCACTAAACAGAAGAGAGGAAGGGGACTCAGACGGTCTGTTTCCTCCTGCTTTCCTGTACGGTGTACTCTCAGCCCCTGTTATTTCCTACACCCTGAACGGTCAAGAGGCTTCAATTCCTGCTGTAGGTGGTGTTGTGTACTGGAGATCACATCACAGTAAACAGCGCCAGATGTCAGTAGTTCCCATTACCAATTGCTCTAACTTTGAGTATTTGATTAAGGCAGTGACTAACAGACTGAAAATGAAATGAGAAGGTAAGTTTTCTCCTTTGTAGTTAGTAGGTAATTTACCATATGATATTTTAGTACCATGCAATATCCTCACTCCAAACTATCATTGTGGTCCTTGCTGAAAATGGTTATTATATAGAGGACTGCAGAGTAGGGATTTTTCTAAATCATTCCTCCTCTCTGCACTTACTAGCTAGTCCCCCCCCCACAACACACACAAGCATGCACATACATGCACGCTTTCTCTACCTTTATACTACCACAGATATGTGACATTTGATTTATTCAATGTGTCAGGCATATTACAGTAAATTTTGTACTTATTATTCCTTTAAGTCCTGTGCATGTTCCAAATCTGGCATGTGGGAGTCCTAGAGGTGACTGCTGCTTCCTAGCAGTGGACAGGCCCAGGTTCACTTTGTACCCTCTCTGTTTCTGGTGGAGAGATAACAGCTCATTTCTCTATGGAGCTCTGGTTCTTTTGAGTGCAAAATGCTAACCAGAAACCACGATCTTCATGAAAATTATCCTCATTACTAGTGGCGTTTTCATTGAGTCTCGGAGAGGTGGGGGAAAGAGAGACAGAGAGAGAGAGAGAGAGAGAGAGAGAGAGAGAGAGAGAGAGAGAGAGAGAGAGAATGTGAACCATGCAGTTATATTGATGTTTCCAACTCAAATGTAATACTTTGCCTTTTCTGACTTTGCTTTATCTGTCCTCTCCTACACCCAACATCTTAGTTCTTAGTAAACAACACATTTTCTTATGCTACAACAGTTTCAAAACAGCAAAGCCAGTATCTTTAGGAAACAATACTAGTGAGTAAAACGGAGGGTTTCTTCACCGTCCCCTAGAAGAAGGTCCTGCTGGACAAGTGGTCAGGGAACTTTGTGCAGAAGTGACTGGACAAAACCCAGCCCCGCTGTGATTAGACTCTCATTTGAAGTAGAAGAGGTTGACTTGCTTCTGCTTGTGCTCTGTTATAGGGTACAGATCTTATTGTTTTCGTTTTCTCAGATACATACAACATCAACATGCTTCAGTGGTCTTCCTCCTAATCTTTCCGTCTTTATTCATTCCTGGTCTGTGCCTTTGTTTTTCCGCACATGGAAAGGTCTGTGGGATATTGCTTACTTTTCTTACAAAAAAGAAACTGGAATGCCACACACAGCTCTGTGAATGGCTTTTTCCACTTACAGCCTGGAAATTAGTTGGGATTGGCTCATAGAGACGTTTCTAATGTTTAATAGCTGTGTTTTTAATGTACTCCAGTGGCTGTCAGCCCATCTTCTATTGGTGAACTTCTGTGCTGTTCCTAATCTTTCTAAGATTTAGGAACCAGACATTTCTAGACTCTCCTATTTCTGTGCAGTTTGCAAGAACCCTCCTTCTCTGCTCCAGGATGTCCTCCCTCCCCCTGCACCTGACCCCTCCCCCACCTCATCCATTTGATAACTGTTACTCTTCTGTTTGCCCTACAGCCTTAGGTGACTTCCCAAATAATTTAGTATGTAGCATGTGATGTCTTTTGCATATAAAAATAGATGTTGGCCCGGCAGTGATGGCGCACACCTTTAATCCCAGCCCTCAGGAGGCAGAGGCATGCGGATCTTTGTGAGTTCGAGGCCAGCCTGGTCTACAGAGTGAGATCCAGGAAAGGCGCAAAACTACACAGAGAAACCCTGTCTTGAAAAACAAAAACAAAAACAAAACAAAAAAAACAAGATGCATATGAAAAGTCTTGAATATGGCTAAAAAGGGTTGTAGACCCCAGTAGAAAATGGCCTCTCCTGCAGAGTGAACCCCAAGCCCTTTAACAGGGTGACTAGCAATCTTGATATCCCGGCTGGATCTATCTTTCCAGCCTGGCCTCCTGCTTGCAGGATTTCTTCACCAGTGACACTCGCACCATTCTTTAGAGCCACACTATGCTCCTTGTCATTCTCCTGACCTGACTCTACCTTCCCACGTCTCCATTCTTGGATCACGCACATCCTGCTGACCAGGATCTCCTGTTCTCACCCTACAGATGAGCTCTGCTCTGTTTCAGCCACACTGGCCGTCTTGTTCATCGAATGGGCTCAGCACAGTCGAGTTCTCACTCTTGTACTTTTTGTTTTCTTCCGATGTCTGCCCTAGATCTCTAGTGACTGGTACTTTTAACCACTGGGTCTCAGGTTAAGTACGGCCTCCCTGGGAGACGTCCTCTCATCACCCTAGCCAAGTAGCCATCCTTCATCTCCGCTCTCACCAGTCTAAACCACACCGCGTTTTAGTTTCTTTTCGCTGTTTATAATCTTCTTAAATTCGTGGCTTGCTTATCTTTTGTTATCTGTACTCTTCCAATGGATTAGAAGCTCTTTAAGAACAGGGACTGCCACCATCAGTCCTCCACACTCCACCCAAGTTCCTCTGACCAGAGGCAGGAACTGGACTTCATGAGTCTGTGTGTTTTAGAACCCAACAGCCTATTGAGCCCTCTGGGTTTTCTACCCTTGCTTTAAAAAAAAAATGTTCATTTTCTGAGGAAAGAGCCTAGCAAAGACTAAAGAATGGGAAACATGAGGCAACAGAGTCTACAATGATGTTTATTTGAACAGGACTGTTTTCAAAACTTGATGCATGTGGAGTCGAACATTTATCAGCAGTATTCATGACCTTGACTAGTGACCCGTTTAATTTTCAAAAGCAAATCAACTTATTGAAGGAATTTCTTGCACAGCTGTAATTCTGGCCAGGGGCATCCAGTGCTATAAATAACCAGGGGTTTAAAACAGATGTAAATTTGTGGTGCAAAATATTGTGTAGCCCTGCCATTTCCTAACTGTGATTGATGTCCATGAACTTCAGCACCTTCCTGTGTAAACGAAGACTCAAAATGCTACACGAGATAACTAAACATCTGGTACCATGGCTGACCCAGAGCTCGAAGACAGACAGATGTGTTTCCTCTAAACTCTATCCAACAGATTGGAAAGCACTACTCTCTCTCCTCTCCACTCCCCGCCCCAGCACTGAGAGGTTTTATTTTAGATCTTGCTCTAAAGTGATGTCTTATATCTCCCCCACATACACCCCCAGTTACCCCTTCCTCGCTTTGGTTTCTTTCCTTTCCTCATTTCTTCTTTATCAGGTGTTCACTGAGCATGTACTGTACACCAGGCACAATAATCCCATCAAACAAGTGCCCTGC
>CABHPH010152615.1:21797-47061 GCA_902168325.1 Peromyscus nudipes | reverse complement strand
CTGAACTGGGGTTTCCAGTGCACTTTCATGGACCAATGAAGTGTCCAGTCACACACAGTTTCCAGGCAGCTCATTAATTATTATGTAAAATAAGAAAAATAACAAGAAATTTAGAAATAATCATTGTCCCTAAACACTTCGAGTATTTTTGGCCAGGACAGAGCTGTAAACAAAACTAAGCATATTTCTGGCCTCTGGCCAAGACAGGGCTGATTGTCAAGGACAAGAAGCAGGACTGTTTTTGAGAACCATGCCCAAACTATCTGATTAGTTTGTTTTTCCTGTTCTCCTTAGGAACAAAGCAAATAAAAAAACTGTAAATCCAGAAACTTCGTATGCACTGGTGTTGATATCAGGTAGATGGATTACAGCAAGACATGGGAATCTCTATTATAGGTTTCAGATGTTATCAGAGGTGTTTCTGTTGATAGAAGGTAGGTGTCTATACATTCTAAAAGGGTTTACCTAACAGCCGAGAAAATGTTAGGTCACATGTATGAGTGGGTAATAATTAACTATCTAAGAGCTAAAATAATCCAAGATAGTGTGTCTCTAGACCTGAAGCATTTCACTCTGACCAGTATCGCTGATGTTCTAATCAGCCAATATGCTTTACAGAGTGTTTAATGTAGGTATGGCTCATGCTTGGGACTTCAGTTATTTTAGTTAACAGATAATGAAGAGCTGTGGAACAGCTGTGATGGAAAGCAACACACAATCTGTTACAGGAAAGAAGAAAAATATACACACTGTGGTTAAAAGTATTAGTAAGACTCTCACAAGTGTGTAACTAACTCTCACTGCACAGCACACAGCGTGTAAATTATAACTGAGCATATTGCTCATCAAGCTGTTTAAGAGAGCTTAGTTCTAACTGGCTTGGAAAACAGAATTTTATGTCAAGAAGGTCTGTGTTTGTATTTTAACCCATTTATTATCCATTTATTTATTTGGTTTGGGGTGTGTGTGTGTGTGTGTGTGTGTGTGTGTGTGTGTGTGTGTTCACATGCACCAGCGTGTGAATATGGAGATCAGAGGACACCTTGTGGGAGTCAGTGTTCTCCTTCTAGTATGGGAGTCCCATAGATCAAACTCAAGACCTTTCATTTGTCAGCAGGTGCCTTTAACCACTGAGAAACCTCGTTGATCACAAATTGTATTTTATTCTGAAAAGATCAAGGGACTCTTTTCCCTTTCTTACCTGGATAATTATCAGTCAACAGTAGCATTATCCAAGAACTATTGGTTTCATTTCCTTTTGTTCTATTTAAACTTATTTTACTAAGTGATAAACACAGGGATGTTTTCATTTTGATAACTGATGCGTTTTTTTAGGGCTGGTTTTGTTGTTTTAAAAAGTGATACTGATTTTTCATTCACCTGTTTTCACATAAAACTTTTATTTTTTCTACCGGAGAAACATTTAAATTTGAAGGTACAAGTCAGCAATTGTTATAAATTTTGGTAATAAGAAATGATTGGTTCATGGAAATGATGGTGATTGCGAGAATAACCACAGTTCCGAATGATTAGAGAGTGTTTAAGAATACCTATTTCTCCACATAGCCCAACCCACAATCATTTGACTGATAGCCTTCTAATTTAGTTGAGACAATGCACGTGCTTCACGAGGTTTATGATGATAGCAATTGACTCCAGTAAAAAAATTAGAACCTGAAGGAAAAAAATTGAAGTAAAATGTCTACTACAAGATTTTTCAAAGGTTAAATATGTTTATGCTCCCAAAGGCTCAGGTACAATAGAGAAACTATTAAAGAGAGACAGAGAAGAAAAAGAGAAAACTGAGTGGACCAGAAATAAAGTCAGCCAGAAATTGTGGACACAGGAGTATTGGAGCACCTGATGGTCGGGGTAAGAAAGAGCCTTTATTATTAAACACTAACGGAGAGTCTGATAATAGACAAATCACATCCAGACTGCATCTCTGAAAAGCTTCAGGCTCTGTAAAAAAAAAAAAAAAAAAAAAAAAAAGTAAAGTACAAAATGAATCAAGCAAGGGAAGCAGAAACAGAATTTGTGGTTTCTTTACTAGATATGAGCAGAATGTTAGAGAAAATATGCCTTGAGAGTAGTATCCAACACAGTACTATATGCAGGAGTGCCATTTAAATCCTTATTGCCTGCCTGATTTAAAACCTTTAAAATAATTAGCTAGTTTAAACTAAATATGTAGCCTTGAGTTATCACCCAGACACCCAACACCCTCATCCCATCCCAGTCCTCACAGAACTAGCACATGGACCACCCTAGAATAGCTGGCCTAGTGCTGAATTTAAAGGGAGGAACCAGAAACTTGAGGGAAGATAAGAGAGTTTTCTGTACAGCAATGAAGGCCAGAGTTCAGATATCACTAACCATGTAACAAGCTATGAATCCTACAAATGTCTGTGACTCTAGGTCTGAGGGATCTGATGCCCTCTTCTGGCTGCTTAGTATGCACTGTAGTGTACACACACACACACACACACACACACACACAAATTAATTAATTTCTAAAGAAAAAAGGAAGAGGGTGGACTGTTGGAATAAAACAGGCAATCACATAGACTTTGGACCCTTCCACTATAATTATCAAACACTGGCTATAAAATTCAGTATGATTAATGTTTTTAAGGTTATAAATGAGAAAACCAACAAAACTAGCAAACAAGAAGTTGGAAAAAAATAAGTGAAAACAGATTTTCAAATTTTACTTGATACTGTTTACATACACAGCAAAAAGCTTTGCAAAAACAAAAGAAAATGCAGATAATAGTTGAATCTAACCATAAAGCAATAATCAGTGACAGCAGGAGTTAGTTCGAAAATAGCTTAGAGGAAATGATCAGAAAAGAGGTGGGGGAGTCCTGGGAGTGAGAGAGAGTAAAGCACAAAGGATTCTGAGGGGTTTAAGTACATCTAACTGGAGTTTCAGGACAGAGGCTAAGAGACAAAGGGAGCCCAAGCAGACGACAGTGGCAGCAATGTCCCCAGACAAGCAGACAGTGGCAACAATGTCCCTAGATTGGAGACATACTATAAATCTCCAGATGGCACAGTAAATCTCATTCAGGGTAAATAAAATAATAAAATAAAATACAGTACCTTCAAATGATTTTTTTTTAAAGTAAGCATGTAATTGCATACACAGTGAACCAATTTAAACTGATAAACATTGCATGAATTTGTCCAGTAACAGAACAACAGCTAAAGTACATATTAAAGAGGGAGACACTTATGCCAGAAAGATGCTGGACAAGAAAAACACGATAAGAATAGAAGCTAGCAAATGTCACCATTAATCTAAACACACATAAACGGCATAAAATAAAAATAAAACTTCTATCTCAGATATATTTGATATCCCAACTGATACTCAAAACTGAAAATTGTTAAAAATTGTCAGGGAAAAAGCATATCTCATAGACTTTAAATATACCAGTGGGCTGTGGAGGAACTAAGACCAAATGTGAGCAAAAGAAAAATCTAGATTACTGAGTAGTTTCCAGAAATAGCATTGGTTTGTTGTTGTTGTTGTTTAAAATAATTAATTACAAGACAAAAAATAAGAGGAGCATGCAATAGAAGTCATATAATCTTGATATCAGAAAATATGGGCATAATTTATGCTCCTGTCAGAAAAGAGTGCCAAGTCACGCCTCCTTGAGTTCAGCTATAAAGCAGCCCTATATTTGGTGATGTCCTAAAGGAAAGTTACCTAACTCAGCACCCTCACAGGGTCCAAAGGTAATGAGAAAGGTTCAGGCCACATCCAAACTGTAGACTGTATTAGAAGAATTCTTAATATAAAATACAATTCTGGGGTAAGGGAATCTTCAAAACAGATCCATACCAAGTGTGTTACCAGGAAAAAGTCTGTGTTGAAAACCACCACTAACTCAAGAGAGGAAGAAGAGACCCTTTGTAAGAATCTGTGACATGAAGTTGCTTCTAAGTTGCTTCTCAGGCAAATTTGCATCCTGAATCCACATCACCCAAGAGATCTAAACAGAGCCAAGTATATAATTAGTGCAAATTGGCTTTGGGAAAGCCTGTTTCCTAGTACCTACCAGAAGCTATGTAAATCTGTACTCAATAACTTTGCTTTCCAATTTCCAATGTGCATCAGGGAGTTGCCACTAGTAAACTTGCAAGAAAAATGACTGTAAGTTTTTACTAAATCATAAAATATGGAGGCTTAATGAAGAAGATGGAAAGCATCCTCAAACTCACAGAGACAAAATACTAGAATCTCCATACAGATTACAAATAACAATGCTTACGACATTTAAGTAAATAAAGGCCTTGGTAATATATAGGGCAAGAAGCTGTAAAAGATGACCTGGGGCAGGTCTCTCCTAGGAATACCACCCTGCTTACAGAGGGAATGGTTCCTAAAACTTCAGAGATTCCCTCCCTGAAGCAATGACCTGTTACCATAATCAAGACCTCCATACTTTTCCACCTGTGACCCACTTCTCAGCACTTGTGACAGGGAGGGGATTCTGTGGCCATTTCTTTCTGATATATATGAGGCTTTTTGTTCCCAGATAGTATTACCTGCACAAGTCTAACCCCTAGGAAAAACAAAGGATATACTGGAAGAGTAAAATCTATGGGCTTTCTGATCTGGTCTTATGTCCTCAAGTATTCACATTCTTGGTGTATTCCTCCACAGACCGCAGACTGACGAAACTCTCTCATCACACCCAGCTCCAGATTTCTGCACAATCACAAAATAAAGTATATGGCCCTCGATGGCCTGTGGCAATGGGAATGATTTATAATTTACTGTGGGAACAGGAAATAATTATCAATGCTTGAAGTGTAATAATATATTTATAACAAGGAACTAAGAACCCAAAGAGCACAAAGTATCATGTTTACCCTGATACACAGAAAGAAATAAAAGATTTTCTTAACCTTTGAGGTCTCTGTGATTGCATTTAGCAACTTACACTGTTTAGCTAGACACTCTTCCGCACTCTGAGATACATACACGGACAATCTCAGCTTCTTTCCTGGGCTCTTCCTTTGCCTCGCTCTATAGGATACCACTACTTACAGGCCATCACCTGAAGCTTTGACAGTGCTAAACAAACTGAAGAAATAATTTCACCCTCCCCATCCTTACATCAAATTCTAATTTAGCTTTCTACTAGCAATTTACATTTCAAGAGTTATGAATTAGGCATTGACTTCTATGAAAGGGAAAATATGCAGTTAATAGATGACTAACTGTATAGACTTCAAGCATAAAAAAATACATGATAATTATATTTTCAAAATATTTGTCCTCTGAAAAAAATCTAACTGTAACTGAAGCCTCAATTTTTTTCTTTTAAATTTCTATTTTAAAAATAGCAATGATATAAGTAGTTCTACATATTAAGAAATAGTGTCTCTATAGTTGGAGAACGTAGCTTTCAAATTGTAATGGCACATAGGTATGATAATTTTTAATAATTCAGAAATTGTGGATGATAAATAGTGTTCAAAAATCTAAATTATTTGTGTTAATTTTTCTTAGATTATATTAGCAATGACAAATGTAACCACAGAAATCATTCATCAATACCTGAAATCTCATATTACAATCACATGTATGGATTTGTTCTTCTGTTTCCTCTTAACACAAATCTTTCAATAAATATCCATAACAGAATAGCCATTACCAAAGGAAACTGAACTCAGCAAAGAGAGAGAGAGAAAGTTTATATGCTGAGAAATTGAGTAATGAGACACTCTAGTTTACTTAGGTATGTCAAGGACAGACCCTGTGTCAGTCATTTTAATAAGTGATGACACTATAGAAAAGTCCAAGCTCCTTTCTTTGCCTCAAGGGAATAGGAATCTCACTGAGTCTTAGGAAAATACACAATTGAAATTTTAAATGAGACAACCTTAAACTCAACCACATACCAAATAGTTCTGAGTTCAGGTTTTAGTTTTAAAGAAAAGGTGAAAAAAATGGTACCATGAGTGAGAGGTGTTAGTGTTTCCAGAATGACGGGTAATTATGTTTTAGGAGAACCTGAAAAGGCAATTTAGTAAAAGACAGTCCAAAGAGCCTGTCTTGGTAAGATTTCTGCAGGCACAATAGACAGTTGTATAATTTATAAAGGAAAGATATGTGAGCTCATGGATTGACGGGGTACAGATTAAAGATCTGCCTGCTGCAATGATGAAGAATCATGTGCTATGTCATAGCCCAGCAGAAAACCAGAAGACCAATGGAATCATGGAGGAAGGAAAAACACAAGCACAGTCTCACTTTAGAACAAACTGATTTTGTGGTAACTAATCTAGACCCTTATCAATGGCATTAATAGTTCCCAATGACCTAATCATCTCTCAAGGGCCCAACCACTTCTCAATACTATTATATACTCAAACAAAATTCAATGAGTTTTGGAGGAGATGAGCCAAATTCAAACCATAGCAGACACATCCGGGATATGGCTTTGACTCTCTCACCAAAATTAAAATTTTAAACGATGGTAGACATGATCATAATTCCTTCATGTATATGTGTAGTCATAGCCGAAGGCTCAATTCTACCACTAGCTCTCTTACATAATTTCACATCAGTGTCCAACACTGAATAAAACCCAGGAAAGTTGCCTTGTCTTATTTTTATACATCTCTACAAAGATTACTATAAAACTCAACTCCCCTCTTTAATCTTATTAATAAAATATTAAATGCCTAAGTTTTGAAATGACAAGTGTGTAATTCTGGGTCTTTAAGGAAGCAGATGCCAACACAGATGTGAATTCAATGAGAAATGATGCCTGTAAAAACGGAAGAAGGGAAACAGTGGACATGACAGCCTCAAACCATTATAATGGTCTGACCTGAACCGATAAATCACCATTTAGAATGGAAACAACAAGGCAAATGAGATGTCTCATTCAATAAATTGCTTGAAATTTCAGAATGAGAACCTGTTTTTCATGAAATCTAAATGGTCTTATGTAGCATGAATCTTAAAGAGTCTTATTAATAAAATCAAACCTGAGCCAGGTATTGGGGTAAACTGGAACCAGAACAAGCCACAGCTAACCTCACCTGGCCAACTTCTAAGCTGGTCTTGTTTCCTCAGATTGGAAGCTTCTGTGTCCTCATATCCGAATGGGTCTCAGCTGAACTGCTGATTCTTGAAAGCCTGAATGCTTAACCAGCCAAATGCTTAACCAGCCAAATGCTTCTAGTTTCTGGTCCTCATGCCTTATATACCTTTCTGCTTTCTACCACCACTCCCTGGGATTAAAGGCTCATTTCTGGGATTAAAGGAGTGAGTCACCATGCTTGGTTGTATCATTGAACACATAGATTTCTGCCTCTGGAATGCTAGGATTAAAGGCGTGTGCTACCACTGCCTATCCTTTATGTTTAATATTGTGGCTGATCTGTCTCTGACCCCAGATAATTTTATTAGCATGCACAATATTTTGGGGAACACAATACCACAGTCTTATAATAAAAACACAGAGCCAGATATTGGGATAAATGCTGAAAGATCCAGAGGAAACAAGCCACAGTCACTTCTCACCTCTCCAACTCCTCAGCCGAAAAGAGAAGATCCTGTCTCCATGAATCCTCAGACTGAATGCCTCTGAGCCCTCAGCCAAAAGGGGCCAACTTCTGTCTCCTCCTGCCTTATATTCCTTTCTCTGCCCAGCCATATTACTTCCTATCTCAAACTTCCTGGTGCTGGGATTAAAGGCATGTGACACCCACATACTGAGATTAAAGGTGTGTGCCAGCACTGCCTGACTGTTTCTATTTTAGACTGGCCCTTGAGTGCTAGGATTAAAGGTGTGTGCCACCACTGTCTGACCTCTGTGGCTAACTCTGAGGCTAGCTCTGTCCTCTTATCTTCAGGCAAACTTTTGTTCCTTAGATTACAAGCAACATATCACTGCAACTCAGTTTGGATTGTCAACATTAGCATTAAAATTCAGGTACAGTAGCAAGAACCTGTAATTCTAGCATTGGAAGATGAAGACAGGTAGATTCCTGGTACTCATTGGTAGTACCCCAGCACAATTTGTGAGCTGAGGATTCAGTCATTGATCCTATCTCAAAATATGAAGTGAGAAGTTGCCCAGGTCTTTCCACCTCCTTACAATACACTTTTGTGTTTATGTGCATACACAGGTGCACACACCCACATGGGCATGCATGCATACACACAGAAATTGAATGCAGCTTACACAGGGTCAGAAATAGAGCCTGAGACAGAAAGTTTCTGAGAGGTACAGAAGTAAATCTATCAAGAGAGAAGTCATAATCGGTATACACAGTGTCATCGTGGACGAGAAGCTGGCTGGAGTGAAGTTTGTTAAAGCACTTCCCATGGAAACAAAGTTCCTCTGTGGGACAGAAGAGACTTTTTTGAACCCCCAAGTCCTGTCTTGGTCACCATAATTATGCCTATTTTTCTAAAAGTGGATGATCATCCTGTAATTTTGGTGTAGTTGGCAATCTTTCTCAAGTCTAGAGACAAAACTATCACATTACTCAAGCGACCTTTACCTACCTAGACATTTGAGTCTTAAGTCATTTTGCCTTTGGAAATTAAAGGTATGTTTCCACCTTTCTAGGGAGTTAACAGTAAGCCTTGGGTGATGATTTGTTGACTAAACTACTAAACTAAGTAAATAAACGATGGGATCATCTCATACCCAGTCATGACTAGTTGGCTAGGTTTACAATACCCAGCATGAATTATTGCCCATTAAGCGGGCCTTAAGCCCAGCTAGGCAGTTATCAGTTACCCCAAGATATAAATGCTATGGTTTCACCTCTGCCCTGTGGTTCCTAGGCTTCACAGTGAGTATAACAGATAGTGTTTCTCCTTTGGCAGATTGACAATGGATAATATGAATGACAGAACTCAGGGAGGAGGCTTCCAGGTTAGTTTCAGATTACTTCCTCCAAGTCCTATATCCTAAATGATGTGTGCTGACTCTTTAGCAATAGGGTCTTAAACTTTCAAGTTCTAGAAGGCAGCCAAGATCAATGGCAATAGCTTATACTGTTTTGGAAGGCTCTTGGACTCCCCTAACCAACAATTTGGAGGGACAGTTCCCATTCCTGGCACTGATCTTTGTTAGTCTACAGCTCTTGAGCTTAACTTCATTTAAATTATGTATATATGCATACACACACACATATATATGCTCTATATATTGTATGTATTTATAACTGAACATAAAATAATGTTTCCCAGTAGTTATTTCAAGAACCCTTAGTGTTGTTTATCCCTCATTCCTTCTTTTTATTGTCCTCTTTCCCTTTCCTCAAATAAAAGCCCTCCATTTTCCAATTTCGTCTAACCAGTTTAAAATCTTTGCTATCCTTAAATTCATGCACCTTAGAAGAGTAGGCATGTGCACTATGAAGATACCTAATTTTCTAAAAAAGAAATATTAACCTATGATAATGAAGTATTACCTGCACTAAATCAAAGAGAGAAGAAAAAAACATCTTGATTTCAATTTTATCTACCATCTCAAGACTACAATTATATACACAGAATTTTTAAATCCCCGAAACAAACAATATTCCAAAATGACATCAGGGCATCAGAGGAGATGGTTTGGTTGAAAACATGCTGCCTCATAAGCAAGAGGGCCTGATTTCAATCCCAAGAATCCATGTAAAAAGTTCAGTGTAGGGTATGCACCTGTAATCCCACTGGTGCTGAGGAGGTAAAGACAGAAGGATCCCCAGGACTTAGAGCCAGCCTAGCTTAATTTATGAGCTCCAGATTCAGAAAGACAGCGTGCCTCAAAAAAATTAATGGAGAATGCCTGGAGAAGATACCTGATATCAACTTCTGACCTCCACATGCATGTGCACAATGTGAGTTAAGCTCAAAATAAAACCTGTTTATCACCTTTAAATTTTTCTATGAGAACAAGAAAATCATTAAATGTCCTAAAGGTTGAATTTCAAAAGTCTTTAAGGCTGCAAGTCTGGGTGATCTAAATCATTACCACACTTGCATTTAAAATTAAGTGACTAGAATCATGCACATGGCTCATAATAATTGCTTCCCACTCATTTATTTGTCTACACAAAATTTGGAGTACGACATTACAAAATCAGAGATCATAAAAACAGAAAGTATGATTCACATTCCTTGTCCTTCCTTTCTTAAATCTTTCCCTAGAAAACATAAGAATCTTAAAGTTTATTCGGTGTGGGGATAAAAATGGTCGCTGTTCTAGAGAGAGTCAAGATACTCACTCACAGCTATGTGCTCACATCCAAAATGCACTATAATCATATATACAACCATGCAGTGCTACTTCACCATCATTCCACGGCTCTGAGAAGGGGCCCCTCATTCTCGTGAAATAATAACCTGTTCCAGAAATAAACCTGTCATCATAACTATTGCTGTCGTAATGTGTTATGTGAAATATCACACGGGAGACTATACTTTCTTGAAAAAAAAAAAGCATTAAAAATGTCAGTAGGACTGATTCCAAAATAGCTTAGACTTATGTTAAATGTTATTCACTTAAACACAGAAACTGTGGGAAGATAAAAGGGAGAGAACTCACAATAAGACTGTCTGCTTTTTTAATCTTTCTCTCCTGTTCTTCCATGCTGTAGTGTTTGAGATTAGGCAAAACTTTCTACCCTGGGCCTCATATTCATAATCTCTTCCCAGTATATCTTGTCCTGCCAACCCCCGAACTATAATTGTATCATCCTTTGCTCACCTGAGATTTCAGATCTCTTTTCAACACATCTCTTTTTTTTCTGATTTAAAATCACTCTGCTTAACAGCACCAGGTTGTGATTGTATAGCTTTCTTTTCTCTGTTACCCTTGCATATCTAATTTTCATAGCAAACGGTATGTTTGTCTTTATACACCGTCCCAAGGAGTGAGTATCTTTGACTTCCTCCTCTCACAGCTGATGATCACAATTTCTCCCAATGCAACCTTGTTTTTGTGGGTGCTTGTTACCCTGTCCAATTTATCTACATCTTGCATCAGTTGTAAATTACCAGAGATGCTGCTACAGACATAGCGGATAGTGGATAGTTTGAAAACAGGTTTTATTCGCAGACATGTTTAAAAATCTCATCTCCTTTGCATATCTAATACACATGGGCACACACACACACACACACACACACACACACACACACACACACACACTGCTATGCTTCTGTTTCAAGGTACTAGTTCCTGTAACATTGTCAACCAATCCAACTTTTCAGTTGAATTAGGAAAAAGTGGAATGTCCCACTATTATATTCTTAAAGCAGTCCATGTAGATTCTTAGGAAGATCCTGATCACATATTAAGCCCTGGGTCACGATCAAGTTTTCTGTACAGAGCACTCCATGAGTGGCATAAAAAAAGTCATTGTCTACTTTAGATTTGAATTCTTGCTATGTATACAAAAAGTTATATCCATAGCTATACTGTTCTTATAATAAATACAGAGGAATAATTACAAGAAATCATCATGCTAGTGGGGTCCACATGTTATACTTTAGTGTTGTTAGTGTTGTGGGGCTCCTGTAGCTCTAGTTCAGATATCCACTTCCCCTGGGAGATTCTTCAGTTCTGATTCCCAAGACCTAGTTCTTATTCATCCTTCTTAGAATACATGAGATATATAGTCAATTTCCTTTTCTTATTATACTACATCAGAAGTGTCTCAAAGGACCTTTCTCTCCTTTTATTGAAAATAGAATATTTACTGACATAATATATGTTGGTTACGGTTTCCCCTCCCTCTACTCCTCTCAGTTCCTCCCCACCTCCCCTCCCATCCAGATCCACCTCCTTCTGTCTCTCTAGAAAACAAACAGGCTTCTCAGGAATAATAATAAAATAAAATAGATAAACCAAAAACTAACAAAACAGAATAGGACAAAATAAACAAACAGAAGGAAAAGAGCCCAAGAAAAGGCACAGGAAACAGATATGAACCAGAGACCCACACATTCACACACTCAGGAATCCCATAAAAACACTAAATCAGAGGCCATGATATATACGCAAAGGATCTGTAAGGGGAAAGGAGAGCAGAAAAAGATTTTGTATGTATACATACATATATGTGTGTGTGTGTGTGTGTGTGTGTGTGTGTGTGTGTGTGTGTGTGTGTGTGTGTAATATATATGAACTAAAAGCAAACTAATAAGATAAAACCAAAATAAATACATAAAAAGGAAAACCCCTGACACAACATTATGAAACAAGGAACTTCCAAAGAAACCACAGAGTTTGTTCTCTGTTGGCCATCTACTGCTGGGCATGCAGCCTACCATTAAGAGCAGTCTATTTCCCCCATGAGACCCCCTGGAGGAAACTAAATTTTCATTTGCAAGTAGTTATCAATTGGAGATGGCTTCTGGGTTAGGGATGGGGCGTGTGTCCACGTCTCCTTTCAGCTCTAGGACCCCATCTGGCACAGCCTCATGCCAGCCTTGTGCATGCTGCCTCAGTCTCCGTGAGTTCATATCAGCTTTGATCTTGTTGATAATAAGGGGCCTTCCTTTGTTTATGTCCTCCATGACCTCTTGCTCTTACACTCTTTCTGCAACCTCTTCTAGACATTTCCTGAACCCTAAGGGGAGGAATTTGATGGAGACATCTTGTACCAGGCTTTTTCTTTTGGGCCACCAACCAACTCCCAAAACATGACAGGGAGATTTATTAGTTTTAGTAACACATCTTTGCGTAAGTTAAATAATATTCCACAACAACATCCCATTTAGTGGTGGGTGTTTCAAGGTTTCTCACTCTCTGCATAAGTCTGGCTGTGGGTCTCTGTATTTCCCATCTGCTATAGGAGGAAGCTTCGCTGATTATGCCTGAGCAAGGCAATGATCTGTGAGTATAGAAAAATATAATTAGGAGTCACTTGTCACTTTATTGCTTTTTTTTAACATTAGTGTTTGGTTTTGCCCTGAGTCACTGACCAATCTAGTTTCAGGTTTTTGATCACCCATAAAAACAGATATACTGAACCTGATAGAATAGAAAGTGGGGAATAGTCTTGAACTCAATGGCACAGGAAAGGACTTTCTGAACAGAACATTGATAGCACAGACACTAAGATCATCAATTAATAATGGAACCTCTTGGAATTGGTAAGTTTCTGCACAGCAAAGAACACTATTACTTATACTAAGAGGCAGCCTACAGAATGGGAAAAGACTTTTACCAACTATACATCCAATAGAGGGATAATATCCAAAATACATAAAGAACACAAAAAATAAGGAATCAAGCAAACAACAAATAATTATCATAAAAGGAAACTCAAATGGCTGAGAAACACTTTAAAGAAATATTTAACATCCTCAGTCATCATAGAAATGCAAATCAAAATTACTTTGAGATTTCATCTTACACCTGTCAGGATAGCTAAGATCAATAAAATAAATTACAACTCATGATGACTAGGATATGGAGTAGAGGGGATGCTCATTCATTGCTGGTGGGAGTGAAAACTTGTATGGGAGATCAGTGGGGGTGATTCTTCAGGAAGACAGGAATCAATCTACTGCAAGATTCAGCTATATCACACTTGGGCATTTATTCAAAGATGCTTCATCCTAATACAGAAATCCTTTCTCAACCATATTCTTTGCTGCTCTATTCATAATAGCTAGAAACTAGAAACAACCTAGATGTCTCCCAACAGAAGAACAGATAAAGAAAATGTGTCTCGACCATTGCCAGCAGTCCACTGTGGGGGTATCCTTGTGGATTTCTGTGGGCCTCTCTAGCATCTTGCCTCTTCCTATTCTCATGTGGTCCTCATTCATCATGGTCTCCTATTCCTTGTTCTCCCTCTCTGTTGTTGATCCATCTGGGGTCTCCCGCTCCTCCAAGCTCTCTTTCCCTCGACCCTCGCCCTTCATTTCCCCCACTTATGACCAGGCTGTTCATGAAGATCTCATCCATTTCTCTGTCATTGGGCTAGGCCCCGGGCGGAACTCCGGGAGTCCAATTGGTGAGAAAGAGGAGGGTCTATATGAGCAAGAATTGTTGAGACCAGGGTTGGATAAAGCACAGGGACAAATAGCCAAATGAATGGAAACACATGAACTGTGAACCAATGGCTGAGAAGCCCTCAACTGGATCAGGCCCTCTGAATGGGTAAGACAATTGATTGCCTTGAACTGTTTGGGAGGCATCCAGGCAGTGGGACCAGGTCCTGTGCTCATTGCATGAGTTGGCTGTTTGAAACCTGGGGCTTATGCAGGGTCGCTTGCCTCGGCCAGGGAGGAGGGGACTGGCCCTGCCTGGACTGAGTCTATCAGGTTGATCTCAGTCCTCGGGGGAGGCTTTGCCCTGGCTGGGAATGGGGGGTGGGCTGGGGGGAAGGGGAGGGGGGTGGGAGGGTGGAGAACAAGGGAATCCATGGCTGATATGTGGAACTGAATGGTATTGTAAAAGAAAAAAAAAAAGAAAATGTGGCATATTTACACAATGGAATATTACTCAGCCACTAAGAAATCAAACCATGAAATTTGTGAGTAAATGGATGCAACTAGAAAAACACCATTCTTAGTGAGGTATCCCAGACTCAGAAATACAAATATGATAGGTATTTGTTCATATGTGGTTATTATCTGCTAAGTAAATGGTAACCAAGTTACAATCCATAAAACCACAGGGGTTAGTAATAGAGTAAAGGACAGGAGAAGGGACTGATAGATCACCCAAGGAAAGGGAAATAGAATAGATAGTTAGAGGTGGTTGCATGGTGGGACTGTAAAGGGCGTAATCACGTGGAGAAAGAGAGTGAAAAGGGGGGGTGAGGAAGGCAATACAGGAAGAGACAGCTAAAATTAAAGGCCATTTGATAGGTAGTATGGATGCCCAATACAATATAAACTTCCTAAAATCGATACATATATGAAGATAATCTAAATGAAATTGCCAAATAATGGGAGAGACAGACTCCAGCTGGCCATCTCTTTTCACTTAATGAAGCTTCCAGTACTAGGATTGTGTTACATGTAATTGAGTGTTGGTCAACGTTGGATGGTGTTTGTTTGTTTCCACAAACTCCTCGCATGTGCCTAACTCTGAAGTTGGTAGCCTCTTTTTTTTCAATTATTATTGTTACATACACATGTGTGTATTCACAGAAAAAAATATATACATATATAAAAATTACTGAGTCTGTCTTTATGTATATATCATTTTAGGGATGACCATTGTGCATTGGACCATCAATAAAGGGCTTATCCCTGGGAAAGGCTAATTCTCTCTTCTAGCAGTTATTAGTTGCTTGTAGGTATAAGACCAGAACAATCATAATATCATTTGGTATGTTAACCTCTTAAATACTTAGAATTACAGCTGCTAGCCACTGTCTACACTGCCTGGCTTTTGTGGCATCTTTTTTTGTTTGTCAATCATTATATTCATACTACAAAGAGAACTAACTATATTTGAGCTGTGATTAGATGGAAAAAAACGAAAAGACAATAACTGTTGGGGGTTTTTTTGGCTTTTAAGATGAGATATATGAGTATGTCTGCAGCTTTTAGGAAAATGTAAAGATGGGGCATGCAAAAATTAAGGTGAAACAATTAGTAGAGAAATGTCTGAGAACTTAGAGAAATAATGTAACAGCATAAGAATTCATCTATAGAAACGGAAGTAAAGACAACATTCTGAGTAACACAAACCAGCACTGACGTATGGAAGGAGAGGTAATGAGAGATTACTTGGTTTTATGTTTCCCCAAAACCTTTTGAGGCACATATAACAAGGTGTATATTTATGAGACATACTGTGATATGGCTACACATTTATGAGGTATGCTAATAAAAATAGGGAAATTAGCATTTCAATACTTCCATCATGTTTTGTTAAAGTTTGCTTGTGGTTTTCTGTGTGGAATGGGTAGCTAAGTGTATAAATGAAGGACTGATAGCTATGGTGGGGGGGGGCAGTGATCAGGGTGATTCGGCCATCTGTGTTTATCACTTGGCTCCTTGTCAAAGTCAGGCTCTTGCTGTGTCAGAGAGACTAGAATATAAGGGTGCTATCTTTTTTTTGATGATTACATTTCAAAAGAATAGCTCTCAAGTGCTTGGGGCATTCTTAAGGCTTGAAACTGGCGAGAGTATAGGAAAGACTTGCATCTCAAAGAAACAGAGAAATAATTTACAACTGAAAGTTTTCAAAGTTAATAAATATTCCAAAGCAAATCAGTGGTCTACATTCAGGAAGAATCTTTTATGGAGTTTAGTCAAGCTGAAGGGAATGTTGCAGCCATTTTGGATGCTTTAAAGCCAGAAGAGATACATGAATGACAGTGAATTGAACATGAGACCCTGAGAGGAGTGAGTCTAGCTATACACTCTGGATTCTACCTCAATCCTCTAGGTTGTCATAGAATTTGATTTAACTGGAACTATGGTTTTGCTGAGTGTTACATTGACACAACTGAGGTGTGGTGAAGTTGAGATAGATGCAAACAAGAGATGAAAGTCTATGACTTTTAAGAGAGTACCATTGGAGGAAAGAGAACGCAGAGATACAATGCACATTAGGAAAAGCAATAGCTTCGTTGATTTGAAAGAGTGGGTGGTATGGGTGAGGAGATGTGAGTCAAGATGACAAGAAGTGGGGTCAGAGGTGCGATGGATGGCACTGAGGAGGTGGATGGTTGAAGAGGAGAGCTGTTGATAGGTGGTACAGTGCAAGAGGGGCAGAGGCAAGATCACATGTGTAACTGAGAATCTAAGGTTTGAAGAGTTCAAACACAAGGCAATTTCATCACCAAGAATAGTGCATGTGCCGGGCGGTGGTGGCGCATGCCTTTAATCCCAGCACTCGGGAGGCAGAGGCAGGCGGATCTCTGTGAGTTCGAGGCCAGCCTGGGCTACCAAGTGAGTTCCAGGAAAGGCGCAAAGCTACACAGAGAAACCCTGTCTCGAAAAACCAAAAAAAAAAAAAAAAGGAATAGTGCATGTTAGTGAGTATAGGGACATTATTTTACAGTAAAAAAATCTTTAACTTATGAGTTAGACCCAAGGCAAGGCCTGCGAAAAAGTCATATTTAAAATAGATGTATTTTTTCCCTGTTGCTCAATGGTTCACCACACATTGGTATGGTATGGAGTGAGTACTACTAGAAAGACAAACTTCATTCTCTTAAGTCACTTCATTCAAAAGGTTTTGAAAATGCATCAGAACAACAATGACAGCCTACTGAAGACTGTTATGAGTTGAGGGTTTCTTTATTCCTTAATGTATTCCCTCCCTTCATTACAAACAAGTGCAAAGAATTTTTTTTTATTCTTTGCAGAAGATGCTTAGTGAGAAAAGAAAATATTTAATAGCTTCTCACACACCAGTGTGGCTAGATGATCTTCCATGGTCATCACAAACAGAGGATGACCCTTTGCTGCCTTGAAAAGGATATTCAGCAGCAATTTCTATTTCATAAATACTCCCACTTCCCCACCGCAGATTCTCCAGGGGGAAATAAATACTCATATTTTCAGATTGCAACTTCAGCATAGTGCTGTATTCCGTGAAAGCCTCACTTAGATGCTTCTGTTTGCATCAAACAGCAAATTTCTTCTGAGGGTCAATAAGCCGGTGTTTTAGAAAACGTTTGAGAACCACATCCTATTTCAGTTTCCGGGAACTTTTAATAATAGCAAGCTGATTCTCCGTGAATCCAAGTCACAGAATCACACTCTCCCTGGACTGTGTCTGGCCTTTGTGACAAAACCTGCGGCAACTGGCTAAAGGCTGCATGTGAGAGAACTCTGGTTCCGGCTTCTAGAACTATCCTCCTTTAATTGTTTTTTATGTTAAGTGACTTTATTTGTCATTCATCTTCCATCTGTGGCTCATAACTAAAAGTTAGAATAACAAAGATCTGGAGGACTTTTTAGAAGGCTTTATTTTTGAATATGATTATAATTAAATGACATCCTTTTAAAAAGTAATATAACAATAGTCATCAACTTCCCTTCCCCGCTATGTCAAAACCTCTCCACCAAAATTAATTAGCTGATTACATGATCACTGAGTGCCAAATTTTCTTCAGGAGCATAATTAGAAATTAAACAATTGCTAATTTTTATAAATAATCAGTGTGCTAAACTTTTGAACTGGCCATGTAAAAATGACAAACTTGTACATAAAAGATTTCCAGACCAGGAGGCACCTTGACCTTGCCAGCACACACCCCCAAAAAATCAATTCATTTTGATACCATATCCTCTGTATTGACAAAGTTCTGTAAGGTTAGGAATAGACGTGAAACTTAAATCTCACAATTTTAAGACTTAATTTTTTTAATTTAAAATTACGTGTACATGCGATTCTGTGTGGATGTGTACATGTGAGTGAAGCTGCCTGCAGACACCAGAGACAGCCGGTTCTTTGGATCTGGAGTTTAGGTGATGTGAGCCACTGGGTGTGGATTCTGGGAACAGAACTTGGGTGTCTTATGTGCTCATAACAGCCGAAGCATCTCTGCAGCCTCGAATTTCAGGTCATTAGATCTGAAATACTCCTTATTTTACATCTCAGTGGTAAGTCAGCATGGTATTCTCTTACAAGCCACCTCAAAATTACCATCTTCAACAGGAATATCTTACCTTAAAATAGATATTACTCCACAAAATATCCTTATTCTTACTCTGTCAGCATACATTTGCTTTAGTAGTAACTCCCAAATTATCAAGGCCCTGAAATGAATCTAAAAAGAAAAATTTTGCTAAAAATATGTGATAGTATCCAGATACAAGCACACACACACATGCACACACACACACACACACACACACACAGAGAGAGAGAGAGAGAGAGAGAGAGTTATATTCTAATATGACTTTTAAAATATTACAGTTTGCTCAAATTTCATACGTAAAATAAAACATGAAATCATTCATTTGTAATGTCTCTAGAGTCTTCAGAGAAGCATGCTTCCCATTGACCATTTTCAAATCAAGAATATAAGGCACAAGTATGGTTAAATCACAACAATTACTTCTAAATCTTGCAATAAGTCGTAATTATATACAGTGGAGAAGTATTGGTAAGAAGACAGAAAGAGTCATTCAGTTTTAGAGTTTTAAACTCCATGATTTTCTTTGCAAGGAGTAAAAAAAAAAAAAGTTTTGTTTTGTTTTTTATTTACTATATAGAAAAAAGTGTCAGTGAAAGAATTTCCTGGCATGTGCTGGGAATTGGTTTGCAAATATTTGGACCATGTCCTAATGACAAGAATGGTCTTATTTGCCTTTCCCACTCCCAGATGCAGACATTCTTGTTTGTTTTCAGACATTCATCTATATGAACTCTTGGCCAAGAAGGAACAGAGATAAAAGATCATAGAGAAGGCTGACTGTTCTGCTCTTCTTCCAAAAGTAATGTTCTATATTGGTGAGACCTCGTGTAGGAGTGCTGTACTTAAGGGTGAATAGCCGGGCGGTGGTGGCAAACACCTTTAATCCCAGGACTCTGATCTCTGTGAATTTGAGGCCATCCTGGTCTACAGAGCGAGAACAGGGTGCTAGGGAAGTTCCCAGGAATCCACAAGGATGATCTCACCTTAGACTACTAGCAAGAGTCAAGAGGGTGCCTGAACTCGTCTACTCTGGTAATCAGATTAGTGAATACCCTAAATGTCATCATAGAGCCTTCATCCAGTGATTGATGGAAGCAGATACAGAGATCCACGGCCGGGAGCCAGGCCGAGCTCCAGGAGTCCAATCTATGAGAGAGAGGAAGGATTCTATAAGCAAAGAACATTGAGATCATGATGGGGAAACGTACAGAGATGACCAGCCAAACTTGTAGAAACCCATGAACTGTGGACCAATAGCTATGGAGCCCCCATGGGACTGGACTAGGCCCTCTGGATACACGAGACAGTCGTTTAGCTTGAACTGTATAGACAGCCCCCAGGCAGGGGGATCGGGATCCGTCCCTGGTGCATGAGCCAGCTTTTTGGAGCTCAGTGCCTATGGTGAGACACTGCAGCCTTGGTGCACAGGGGAAGGTCTTAGTCCTGCCTCAGCTGAATCTACCAGGCTCTGCTGACTCCCCATGGGAGACCTTGCCTTGGAGGAGGTGGGAATGGGGGTTGGGTTGGGGGGAAAGGCTGGGGGGTGGGAAGAGGGAGAAAGGGGAATCTGTGGTTGGTATGTAAAATGAATAGAAAAGTTCTTAATAATAAAATTTTTTTTAAAATGGTGAATAACTGAGACTTTAGTGGATGGTCACAGCATCTGATTCTCTAATCTAATATTTCTCATATAGAAGCATAAAGGAAGGCCATATCCCTTAAGTAAGATAACTGGATATTCTTTTTTTACAATTTTCTTCATGAGAATTTCCTACATGTACATAATTAAACATGATCACATCTATACCATTTCCCCCAACATATCTCCTGCCAACATCATGTCTTTTTTATAACTCACCAATTCTAATTAGTGTTGCCCATATATGCAACCATCCACTGGAACATGGAAAACCTACCAAAGCATGTTATTATTAATTAATCAATGACAGAAGTAAAATCATTCTAATTTTTCATCGTAAGTTTCAAAGAAACTGATTTCTTTTAAGATACAGTGACTACTACTGAATAGCAATGTTAAAGTAATATGGGATAAACCTGATTTTGTGCTTTTTGTGCAAATGCAAACTTGTATTTTTCAAGTTTCAAAACTGGGCTAAGGAGGATCCTGGACAGACCCCTCAGACTGGTTCTTGCTGGTGTCATGTACAGGCAGTCACATTCATGAACTTCAGGGTTTCTACCAGACTTGTCTCCCCTTGTATTCAGTTTTTGTATTCTACTGAAAAATTGCAGCATTATCACCAATCTCTGTTAGCCTTATGAAAAAGTGCGTGCAAGCCCTTGAGAGTAAAGACGATACATGGAAAGGTGAGCAGCAGGTTGGGAGATGGAGCCCGTGAACCCAGAATCATGTGCTTGATATTTAGTCAGCAAGTAACCAGCAGTGGCGGGAACAGTGAATAGTATGGGTCACAGAGTATTGGTTCACGTCTCCTAGCCTGGTGGTTACCAGTACAGAACTGTAACCATGAAGAACCCTAGAGTGTCTCTGTGAGACTGGAAACCATCAATCGTGTAAGAGATCATGCATCCAAGCGCAAACAAAGAGTTCAATCACTTTAGCTTGGACAAAAGTCCAATATAACACTTGCCCTTAAGTAAGTCTGTTAAAGTTTCCTTTATTTGAATTTGTTTTTATGATCCAATTAAATCCAAAGCAGCTGTTCTTAGAAAGGAGTGCCTTTCAAGGTTAGCCTTCCCCGTGTGTGTGGAACCATGAGATTACAGAACACAAGAAAGCATGTTGCTGTCCTAGTCAGTAAATGGATGGAAAGAAACATTCCAAATTATCGATTTTAGCTGGTCCTCATACCAGTGAGAACAGTAGTAAAAATGGCACTACCTTGGTGTGGTGGCCTGAATGAAAATGGCCACTGTAGGCATTTACATCTTTCTGTTTGGTTAGCAGCTGGTGGAACGGTTAGTGAAGGATTAGGAGGTGTGGCCTTATTGGAGAAGGGTTGTCACTGGGGTTGACATTTAGATTCTGTGTATTGGGACAATAGCAGGAGAAAGTCATAGAGTAATATAAGAAGCAAAATAGAGAAATAGAAAATTTCAAAAAGAGAGAGAGGGCATTCAAAAACTAATGTTCAAGAACGTCAGATTCTACTAAAACAATCCTCCAATATGATAAATGCTGAAAAGAATTTGATTAGATGATATGTGCCAAGCACAATAAGCATTCATGACTTATAATCAGAATCTTTCAGGCCAGTCTCAGTCTCAGTCTCTCTCTCTCTCCCTCCCTCCCTCCTTCCCTCCTTCCCTCCCTCCCTCTCCTCCCCTGCCTCCTGCTTCTTGATCAGATGTAAGCTCTCAGTTACAGCTACAGCACCATGGCTCCCTGCTACCATGTTCCCCAGCATGATTGCTGTGGAATAATGTTTTTGTACACTGGTTTAATAAAACACTGATTAGTCATTAGCTCAGGCTAACTACTAACTAGCTATTACACTTAAACTCAGCCCATTTCTGTTAATCTTTATGTTGGCACATGTTCCATAGCTTTACCTGTGTGCCATTACATGCTGCTCCCTGGACCGTGGGCTGGTGTCTCCTCACTCAGCCTTCCTCTTCCCAGAATTCTCCCTGTCTGCTTATCCTGCCCATACTTCCTGCCTGGCTACTGACCAATCAGCGTTTTATTAAACCAGTGTACAAAAGCATTATTCCACAGCATTTCCTCTTTTCTATTTAATTAAAAAGGAAGGTTTTAACTTTAACATAGTAAAATTATATATAACAAAACAGTTATCAAGCAAGAATTACAGTTACAATATCTAATCTATTTGTATTTTATAAAATTTGATGGTTATGAACTCCAACCCTCTGAAACTATAAGCAAGCCCCTGATTAAATGCTTTCTTTTAGGAGTTCCTTTGCTGTTGGTGTTTCTTCATAGCAACAGAACAATAACTAAGACACTTGACATTATTGCCTGGCATCCCACATTTACTAATTAGTACATGTCTTCACTCAACAAGTATTTACTGATTCTTTCTGTTGTATCTAGTTCTTTTATAAACACTGGCTATGCCTACTGATCAAGATAAAATCCTAGCTAATAAGAACTATAATATAAAAATATGTAAATAAAATATGTAATGTTTTATAGCAAGAAGCATAAAAAATCTAAAAGAGGAAAAATAGAATGTGAGACAATTGGTTAGCAAAAGAGGAGAGGAAGTAGAAGAAAATTAGTGTCACCATAAACATCTACAACTGTAACAGCTCTTATCAAATACTTGGAAGTCATTGAACATGTAGGAGGAAAGCACAGAAATACAATGGAGTGGAACAGCTTATTAATTTGTTGGGGAAATTTTGGAACAATGAGGAGGAATTCCATAGCCTGAGCAATTCACATGAAAGACCTGAAGACTGGGGCCATTGAGTTACTAGTGTTAACAAAGCCTTGTGTGCATCTAGAATATCTCCATAATGTAGAATAGTTAGATTATATGATAAGTGGCAAAACTTCCAGATTGTAGTTCTGAACAGTGATGACTGAGTATATAGAACTAGTAGAAAGGTCAAAGAAGACACTCGAAAGTATACACCTAGGAGTCACAGGAGTAGTGGTAGCATTGTGACAAGATGACAAGGGTCAAAGTTGGAGTCTTTAGCAATGTTTACATTTATGTTCATTATACGGAGAACACAACAGCCGAAACTCACAGAACAATTTGAGAAGTAGCAAAATAGAGAAACAGTAAATATCAAAAAGAGTGAGAAGGCATTCCAAGATTAGCATCTTCAGTAATGCCAAATTCTACTAAAATAAACCCCCCAAATAACGAATGCTGAAAAGAATCTGATGAGAGGATATGTGCCAACCACTATAGGTGTCCATGAGTTACAGTCATAGAATCTAAAAAAAAAAAAAAAACCACCACAAGCTTTCTGATGGTCCTAGAGAACTCAGATAAAAAAGAGTTGATATTTATTCACTGTACAAAGTAGTTTCTTAAGAATCTTTCAACCACATGTGTGACATATTTTGACTGTGTTACCCCATCCCTCCTTTCCCGACTTTGCTAGCTCTCTCTTGCTATACTTCCCTTTCACTGCAGGCAGCAAATACATGGGTACAGCATGCTAATACAACCCCTTACTCCAGGTCTTCCAAGTGGAGAGTAGAGAGCATTAACATGGAGTTAGTGTTGGAATGAACGCACTAGTCCCTTCCAGCTTGTTGGTTTAGTAGTGTTTAGCACTTTCATCATCCTTCTTTGTTTAGCTACCATCCTGCAGTTTGGTCTTTCCTGTGACTTATGGATGTTTTTCTTTCTCTCCAGTATTTAGAATTCCTTCAGTTATCTTCTACATGCTTACATGGTGGCCGTGAATTCCTATAGTTTGTGTTCACAATAGAAAATAATTCTTCTTCAGTCAATTATGAAGAACAACTTTGCTTGATATAATAACCTGAGCTGACAGCTACTGTCTTTTCAGAGTTTGAAATACATTATTTCATATTCCCCCAAGTTCTAGAGTTGTGGTTGATAGATCTGCTGTCATTCTGATTGGTTTAACTTTCTGTGTAGCTTAGGTTTCACTCCTGTAACTTTTTTTCTTTCTATATTCTGTATTTTGGGGGTGTTTGTTTGTTTGTTATGTTTTTGTTTGTTTGGTCGTTTTTTTTTTTTTTTTTTTTTTGGTTTTTCAAGACAGGGTTTCTCTGTGTAGCTTTGCGCCTTTCCTGGAACTCACTCTGTAGACCAGGCTGGCCTCAAACTCACAGAGATCCACTTTCCTCTACCTCCTGAGTGCTGAGATTAAAGGTGTGCACCACCACCACCTGGCCTTGGGGGTTCTAAAAAGAGTTGTAGGTTAAGGTTTTTTCTAGACTTACATTTTGGGGTTTTAAATTCCTCCTTTATCTTCACAAATATATTTTTGCTAAATTGGGGAAATATTGTTGTGCTCTTATTGAATAAATTATCTACACCCTTATCTTTTTGTTCTCATTTTTCTTTGCCCATGATTTGTAATCTTGGTATTCTAATACTTAGATAATTTGTCTTTCACTGAAAGTAAAGCACATATGTTCTGGGGCTCATTTAAGCCACAGTACCCACCCTCTGTAATTGTACTCACTACTATCAGAGCAGAGCATTCCTGCTGAGTCTGACTCTATCAAACTGGAGTCTTGATTCTCCTATTCTATTTTTAATGTTTCCTTTCTTTACTAGTAAAATAATGATCTTTCAGCCATCCAAGCCACAGTACAGCAGAACACCAGCTCTTCCTGTTTTATTCTCTGGATAGCCTAGCAACCTGTGCATGGATGATGGCATCTACTATATTCAACTCTGACTGTAATTCAACAGGAGCTTTGTATACATCTGGTTCTTATCACATTGAACCTAGAAAGAAAAGAAGCTAGGATGCTTCTAACCAGTGTACCTATCTGAAGTTGCTTGTAAAGCTCTAATAAATCAACTGATGATTTGGTGGTGGTTAAAGAGTTTAACTTTGCTTTTCTTATGCATAACTTGTGTGTGTGTATATGTGTGTGTGGTGTGTGTGTGTGTGTGTGATGTATTGCAATTGATGTCAGGGTCTTGTAAACATCCTTTGCAAATTTTTACACACACACACACACACACACACCACACACACATATACACACACA
>CABHPH010152615.1:0-21397 GCA_902168325.1 Peromyscus nudipes | reverse complement strand
TATATATATATATATATATATATATAGTGTTACTTGTACAGGAATTAATCTCAGAATCTTGAACACATTACTTGCAATTTTTATTACATTTTATTTCTTTATTTGTGTGTGTGTGTATGTGTGTGTGCATACATGTCACTGTCAATATGTAGATATCAGAGGACAACTTATGGGAGTCATTTTTTACCTTCTATGATGTTGCTCCTGAGGGATAGAACTTAGATTGTCAGGCTAGGTAGCAAGTGCCTTGACCCACTAAGCCATCTCATTGGCCCTCCTTTGAGATTTTTAAAGGAATGGGAGGACCCTGTTGAGAGAGAAGATTTGAAGTTGCCAAGATGAGGAGAAATAATCAGAAGTCAATATGTGGAGATGGGGAATCAATATAGAATGGAGAGGAGACTGAAGTTCCTTTGGAGCAGCATTTATAGATGGTTTCTCAGTGTTCCAGAGTCAATATCAAGTTATATATAGTAATTCATATTTTATATCTTCAATATCCACTGAGATACTGAAATCAAGAACAGTAGAAAAATTTCAGATGGAATAGATCTGGAAAGGACTGGAGCTTTCTGAAATTTGATTAGAAATCATCAGCCTTTCCTAACCCAGGATATTCTGATTTCTGTTCTCTTCTACATTTTCTGCATCAACTCTCCAATGTGTCCACAGCATGGAATACAAGAACCCAAATACAACGAGAGTGGCGGGAGGGAGGGGTATGTTTACATGAAGGTAGTGTTAGACAGGAAAAGGAGTCTGCTAAGGGTATCTTGATGGGTTAAGGTTATTTTTATTTATTATTAGAGGACTCTAATTCCTCATCACACTGTCAACACATGCAACAAAATCAAAATTTTTAAGCATTCATTATATTTTTCTGTGTTTGTAGACACATGTAAATAAATAAAGCTTAGACCCTGGTGAGGATGTTCAAAAAACAAAAAAAACCCTCAATTTTCTATGAATAATTGAAATTTGTCTGTATTCCATTAACAATAAAATGATGATGTAGGTTGTCAATACCTGAAACTACATATTTATAGTTGTATTTTATATTAACCTAGTTGTATTTCATATTACAGTTATATCTACCATATTTACACTATGAACAAAACAGCCTAATAACCTATGAGTTTAACTGTGAATATATAAAAGCCACAGAAGAGAGGAGGCACATGACTATCTGGTACCCAGAAACAGTCCCTGTACTTTTCTAATACAAGAAATTTCATAAAAGTGAAACTGTAAGTGAATTAGAAGAGCCCAGTGAAAGAGGAGGAAGTTGAATTATAAAGAGTTATTTTTGAGAACATAAAGTCTAAAATATGTATTTACCTGAGGATAATGCCATAAGTGACATCTCTTGAATACTACCACTTAATGATTCCACAAAACAATTTTATTGCTACCTCAGAACTACAGCCATGTTTATACACCATTCTGTACAAACAGTAAAAGAAAAATGGCTGGAAGAGACATAGCCCAATACAAATCATTTTCTGGTTGTCCTTATTTACTTTGGCCATAGCCAAAATAAGTCTAGGCTGTCTCAGGCAAGATATCAAACAGCACATAAGTTTCCTGACATGTGCCAAACTCAATCATTTGGTGTTATAATAAAAGATTACTTGCAGGGGTTGGGGATTTAGCTCAGTGGTAGAGCGCTTGCCTAGCAAGCGCAAGGCCCTGGGTTTGGTCCTCAGCTCTGAGAAAAAAAAAAAGATTACTTGGAAATCACATTTCTCCTAGGCAGGAATATGAGCTATTGCTCATTACTTATACATGTGTTGGGCATGACTGATAATAAAATATTGCCATATAATTTAGAAAAAAAAGGAAGAAAGGGAGATGAAATCACTTCGATTAAATTTACAGGGCTACTACATAAAGAAGAGGAAGAAGGAGAGCTGGCAGAGAGAAAGCTGAGTTTTGTGTAAGTACTCACAGTTAATTCCTATTACTGAGTTTTGAAAGGAAAGACATATGAGGAATATCCTAAATGTAAAATAGCTAAGAAATGGATAGTAGGTAGTGGATAGAGACTAGTAGATTCCACCTACTAGTCTTTTGTTATCCTTTAGGTTGAAGATGATAAGAAAATGTGGTGAATAAAGTTAAGAAGATTCAGTAAGGTAAGGAGGGAGACTGGGAATGGGAGCCCCCATTCTGACTTTTCTCAAGTACACATTTTAAGGGATATTTAGGTAAATTTCATGTCCCAATATAAGCTTCAGGTCATAATGTCATTGTCCTTGTGAGTAATACTGACATGGAGTAAACCTCCTAAAACCCACCTATGCCCCAAAAAGCACTCTAATGTATCATATTCTATAGCATTTTAAACAGACCCGGCTAGTTAAAAGAGAAAAAGTAAAAATTGTAACATCTAAATAGTAATAAAGGAATCCAAGGGCCATTAGAGTTCTCTGTCTCTCTGTCTCTGTCTCTGTCTCTGTCTCTCTCTCTGACCTTGTGATCTTCCCACTGTAGCCTCCTGAAACTGAAAAGACAGCATAGGCGACCAAACCCTTACTGAATGCGGGTTTTAACTTGCATGCTGGGTGTGAACCATCAAAATCAGCATGTAATTGCATATCCTGTCAACTGTAATTGATAGAATCCAAATGTCAACTGGGTATTTCCTAATGTATCAAGACAGAATTAAAACTGCATGTTTTGGGCAGTACTGGCCAGCAGCATTTAAGTGGGAAAAATCAGGGGGAGACATCTCCAGACAGTGCAGCTGTGCCCTGACCAGGACTAGCCTTTATGGTTAGTTCATGGTATTTAACTTTGTTTTCAGTGCAACATTGTCTAGAAGCTTTCTCATCACACTTGACATAACTTTTAACCTAACTATGCTAAACTTGTCTTTTGTTTTTATGTTAGTGTAGGGGGAAAGTTTGAAGAGTAATACATTATTATTTCTCTAAAATTATATCTAAATTATTCATTTTGCAACATTGTCTGTTTTCTTTTTCTTTTTTGGAGTATAGGAAATATTTTTAATTTTTCCTTAATAAAAAGATATATAATATACCTTTATCATGTTTTCACATCCCACAGCACCTCTCAGATCCTCCCACCTCTCTACCCACCCAACTCCATAATCTCTTTCTCTTCCTTAAAAAGAAAAAAACACACGAAAAAATGGAATTCATTTTGTGTGGGCCAAATACTCCTGGGTACAGGGCCTGCTCTGGAGTGTGGTTTGTTTATCCATTAAGATTCCATGGGAGAAAACTGATTTTTTCCTTTGCCAGTGGGTATCAATTGCAGAGAGCTTCTTAAAGGCAGGACCCCATGCCCACTTCCCCTCAAAGTGCTAGGACCCCATGTTGCTTGAGCCTGTGAAGGTTTGTGCATGTCTCCGTAGTCTCTGTGACTTCATATTCCACATTAGTCCTATTGTATTTGTAAGACGCTGTTTCTTTGGAGTTATTCACAACCTCTAGATCTTACAATAGTTCTACCTCCTCTTCCACACAGATCCCTGGACCTTGAAGGGAGGGTTCTGATGCAGACATACCTTTTAGGACTGAGCACCTCAATGTCTCTCACTCTCTTAATATTTTTTTAGTTATGGTTCTCTGTGTTAATTCCCATCTACTGCAAGAAGGAGCTTCTCTGACGAGGTCTGTGTGAGGCACTGATTTATGGATATAGCAATAAGTCATTAGGACTCATTTTATTGCTTTGTTCCTTTAGCGATGGGTTTTCCCCTAGACCCATGACCTGTCAAGTCCCAGATTCTAGACCACTTTGGACGTATCAGATGTGGGTCTATTCTCATAGAGTTGGCCTTAAATCTATTCAAAAGATGGTTGGTTATTGCAATATTTGTATCACCATTGCACCAGTATATCATGTAGTCAGGTCACTATTGTAGGTTGCAGGGTTTGTAGCTGGGTGATACTGATTACCTTTCTCATCCAGTAGTGTGTAGAGTACCCTCTTGTACCACAAACACTAGTCAATAGGGCTGTAGAAGTAGAAGCTTCTAGTTGGATACCAGCTCAACTTCTCCACATTCAATGATGTGAGTAAGTGTTGTCTTCAGCAATGGGGACTTACCACCAGGTTGTGGAGAGCACCCAATAGACTTGGCAATAGTATGTGATATTTGAAAGAGGACAGTCTATGGGACCCCTTTGGCCAAGTGCTCAACAAGATGTAACCCATTCCTGGCACTAAAGATTTTAATTGGTAGACTAAGAAATCTAGTTGGGGCATTGTCTCCCCCAGTTCTTTCTTTATTAAAATAGAACATGTTTCCTTTGTTGCTGGCTAGTTTCCTGTGGTTGTTCATATTTATGTATCTTTTTGAAATCATTCTTTCCTGATAATTAATGCTGCACCAAAAACTACTTCACAAGCTAATTATACCTTTGTAAATGAAAGACAATGATTCAATTGTCCACATTTTATTGCAAAGTCTCAGATAATTAATCATCATTAGCTCATTTACATGTTGCAATCAATATTTAGTTTTCTAAACAATTACAATTTAAAGTTAAGGAAAATGCTGGAAGGAGCCCATAGCGGTAGTAATGGGAGCTATCATCCTTTATAAACTAATTAAAGTCATAATTACAGATGAAAAGCAGGCTAAATAAATCTTGCCTGGCAGCTGCTGGTACTACTTAAATTTTACTGTGGTTATTTAATTATGATCACTATAGGAAGCATGTTTAATGTCCCTATGCATTTTTTAAAGTTCTCAGATTGTCAGTTGTATGGAGTGTTCATTAAAGTCTCTGAGGTTGCAGAACGTGAAAACATGTGCCAATTAACTCACTATTTGTAAATAAGGTCTACTCAAACATCCATCTGTAGCTTGTCTATAATGGGTAACTTATCAGCTCTCATGGAGTCTTTTGTCAAGATGGAGACTCCCTTGACACTTGAGTATTCGAAATACCAGAAAGTGAATTTGAAACAAATTGCAAGTTGATGCCAAAATAATTAACCAATCTTGACAAAGATTTCACAAAATAGGCATTGTAGAATTGTATGAATTAAATCAAAATATCACACATTGAAGACCTAACCAAATTAGACCAAGCGACTACAAAGGGAGGAAATAAAAATCATGAAAGCAATAATGCTTTCAAAGAGGGTAATTTGTGTATGAAAGTATTACAAGCAGCTTTAGGAAAATTTTTACAGAATGAGAAAAGTAGAGCACCTCCAGAGATAATACTAAGAAAAGCAAGGTGAGATGTGTGTGACTCAGCAAGTTACGTTAAATGCATAGAAATCTTGTAAGCATGAACCTATGGGTATGAGTGTAGGAGAAAATGCAGGCATGACCTGGCAGCTAGCCTACTTGGGACACTGTGCTTCTTAACGTGAAGGATGGTACATTATGCTCCTGAAGTCAGAACACTGAATTCTGAAACAGCATGAGCAGTAAGTAGCTGGCCTGCAGAGTCTGCACTCCCCATGTCTCCTTTAATGTGCTTCTTCCACACAGAGACCCAGTATCCAATGCTCAGTATCCAATCTGAGGTGATGCACTAACCAACATAGTCCACAGGCTTCTACCGTATAAGTGGTTGCTCACGTGCAGTAAAGCAGATGCAGTTCCCTGAAACCATCTCCTGAGTAGTCTATCTCCTCACTCTTTACCGACCTGTGAGCATTGCTGTCTTAGCAGGGAATGCCCTGGAAATGACAACATATAATTAGGAAAGAAATTTGGTTGTGTTATAAATTAATTGGGGTTCAAATAGAAAAAAAGGAATGTTAAACATAAGAATTTTTATTGTTTGATCATTTTATGCATGCATATAATGTTTTGATCATATCTCCCATTACCACCCCACCAATTTGTTCCCTATTTCTACCACCATTTTTACTTCCGAAGATCACATGATTTTTTTTTAAACTCATAGTTCACTTAGTGCTAACTGTATGTACAAGGGTACAAGACAATCTATTGGAGCATGGGAAGCATTCAGATTCTGCATTCCTGAAGGAAACTCCCTCCCCAGCAACCATCCATTACCAATAGCTTTTCAGACAGTGATAGGACTTCATGATCACTTCCCCACTCCATGCTGGCATTTTGTTTGATCTTGTGCAGGTCTAGGGGATGCCATCACTGCTGCTGTGAGCTCGTGTGTGTAACAGCCCTCTCATGTCAGGTAAATGCTGATTTGCTGCAGTCACCCACTACCTCTGACTCACATAATCTCTCTTATTCTCTGCACATTCAGCAGTTGTAAGCCTACCATAAACTGCAAAAAAAAAAAAGAAGCTAAGGCCTCCAAAAAGAAGATACAAGTTAAGAGATTTACTAATCTATGGGTATGATAGGAAGTTAGAGAGCAGTTTAAGATGGTGTCCACTTAGAAGAAGAATAGTATTAGATTTTTCTACAGACTCTAACCTGGCCTATACTGGGATTTTAGTCCAATTAACAGTACCAGGCATGATGAGTTTCCCCCTTTCAGATCATGCCTCAAATTAAATCACAACATTCATGCCACTATATACCAGAAGCTATAGACTATCTGCCAAACCAGTTGTTATTGTGGGACTCATGGCTCACAAATGGGTAAAGCTTGATTCCTTTTCTCCCCTGGCAGCATGCATAGACCCTTCCAGCACTATTAAAGCTAGCCAGTGTGATGATGCTTCCAGGTCAGTGCCAGCATAACTTCTCCAAAATTTGAGAGCATTTATGCACTAAGAAATCCATTTCTATTTCATTGGTTGATTTTGGTTATTACCATTTTTTTTCAAGATCAAAATGCTTACTTGATGACTTCATGACATAGTATTATCACCATGACAAAACAGTTTTATGCATTATTTATTTTATATTTGATCTACAACTTTCTAAACACCTTTGAAGATTCTAATTCTCATGGCTTATAAATGTGTAATTTTGTTCATTTCTTTGCTGTTAGTGCTCTCTACAAGAATTAGTATGTAAAGTACAAGTGCAAAAAGAAACCAATTTGTCTTAGTCAGTAGACACTTTCAGAAAACTCAGCCTCTATCATTCAACTGAGAAAATGAAGACTATCTAGAGGGATAAACATTCTTATCTATGAGACAGGGTTTTTTATTTCCTGAAACAAATCTATTTTAAAAAAATGTCATTTCACAGATATGAGGCTTTTTCCCCTAAGTTCAATAATGGGTATTGAATGTTTTTTTTTTTGTTTGCTTGTTTGTTTCTTGTTGTTTGTAAATGTCCATAAGCTCTTAACTGGAAGGTATTCCTAGCACAAAAAACAGATTAACAAGGGAAAATTATCAGAAGGTTTATAACGCATGTATTTCACATATACATGGAAGACACCCATTTATTTCTCTCAGAAAGAGATCTCTGAATCCAGCTTATCAGCAACTTCAAGAAAGAACAGTATGTTTTAGAGAATTAATGAAAGGAAGGAAGATATAAATTTCTGGAGACAGAATCATCTGAGAAGGGATGTATGGGGTGTGTGTGTGCGCATGTGGTGTGTGTATGTGTACATGTATGCCTGTGCACACATGTGCATATTTAACATGGTTTATGTAATGTAGATGTCTGTATAATCTCTTGCCACATAAGCATCTAACCTTGCTTGTCTTGGTACACAAGGTTTGAATACATTTTTGAATATATTTTTATCTTTGTGGATGAATGTCCTGATTATCATCAAAGAATAGGGGCTTCAGTATGCTTTTCTTCATCTACCTATTTTAACTGTCCTTGCAACCTTACACAGAATATTCTCTTCTCTTACATAGGTATTAGCAATGTAAGGAAACATAAATGGACCTGAAATTCCAATTTCTTTCAATTCAGTCAATAGATACAATTTCTTATTGCCTGCTCATTAAACCTGGACAATTTTCTGTGAATGTAATAAAACAGCCTCCTAAAACTTTTGTTGGAAATATGATCAGAGCTCCCTTAAACACAAGGAATGCAAACATTCAGAAGTTAATGAGCATTGGTTGAACCTAATTTGACTGTCCTGTGTAAATATGGAAAATCTGAAGAGAATCTGAGAAGGATATTCTTTCAACACCTGACTAAACAGGTCAAGGAAAGGAACGACTGACTCAGAAACTTTATTTGTACTTGATTTTGAGGATTTATATTACTTCAAACACTGGCCTAGTTTAAGACTGGTGAAATATTGAATTGAAAGTACCTATCATAGAGCTACCTTGATGAATGACATTGGCAGTCAACCAAACTAAGAAATTTCAGGGGCCAGGTGGTTATGTCAGATAAAAACAGAGAATTTCTGACTCTTCACAGCAAAGAAATTGGATTTCTGAAAATGGGAGACTTATATTTCATAAATAATATTTTGTTTGCAACAAAAGATGAGCCTATTAAAGGTAAATGTAAATTTTAAGGGTGAAGAGTGAATTGATGAATTGAAATGAGTCTCCTAAAGAATAGACAGTGTTTGAAATATAATCTATTCCCCACAAACTACTGTAACCTCAAAATAGACTCTCTGAGGAAAGACTGCAATGCAGTAAATGGTGAGTATCTGTGTTTTGACACAATCAAAACTTCCTCTGTAAGTCGTAATAGAGATATTTCAGGAAACAATTCCTTGGGCCTTCATGATCACTAATACAAAGGAGACCAATACAAAGGAGAAACTCATGACCAAATTGCTTGTATTCTAGAATTTTATCTTTTAGAGAATGGAATATATAAGAGAACTTGGGGTGGGATTCTTATAATGACTGAAAACTAATAATCATACTTATAATGAAATCTGAGATGATGCTAGGCATTTACATGTCTCCTTACTCATGCTTGTCATGTAGAGAAACATGTCTCCTGTACACCAGGGTAGGATATGACAAATCCTTACGTGTCCACCATAGTTCAATCTCTTCAGTTATGGGGTATGTTATAAATGGGTGTGTACAGAGTCAACATGTTCTTGTGTTCCTCTTATAGACTCAAAGCATGTCTTTACCATCCCGATTGTGAGATTGGGATTCAGTTACCTTTCAAAATCTTTTACAGAAGGAAAGATGATGTGAGCAGTGGATGGGGAACATACCAGTGTGAAGACAGCCATCACTCTCTCCTTTAAAAGCCTTGAATTCTGTAGCTACATTGCTTGATTAGAGGGAGAGATGACCATTCGCCATGGGAAATGTGATTTGGTTCCCTGTCTTAAGCCTGAACAAAAGGATTCCTGGAGCTAAATCGCTGGGGAGATTTGTGATTGTCTTTTCTGGAAGACACACCTAGAATACAAGGTTGCAGTGTGCTGTGGGATGAAGTCTCATTTTTCATTACTAACTCTCTTATTTATTAGCTTACCACCACCTCCTCTTCCTCCTTCTATCCTATACTCCCTCCTACCCTCCTCTCTTTCCTTCTTTCCTTTTCTTATTTCTATAAATGTTGGATGACCTAAAACTTGAATTGTGAGTAAGCAAAGATCAATTTAAAAATGACAGTGTTCTCTCTCTCTCTCTCTCTCTCTCTCTCTCTCTCTCTCTCTCTCTCTCCTGTTGTGGGGGTGTGTATGCTTACCTGTGAGTGTATGCACATGTTGTGCATGAGGGCATACAAACCTGTGTGCACACAGAGGGCAGAGAAGTTATCAAGTGTCCTCCTCTGTCATTCTCCTCCTGGATGCCCAGCCTGTTACATAGCTGCTGGGATCTGAACTCTGGTCTTCTATCTTTAATTTTTGCACACCGAACTCTCACAAACACTGGGCCATCTCTTCAGTCCCTCAAAGTTTTCTTCTATGGAGTCTTTAGACAATACCTTTGTTTCAATTTCCAATAATAATCTTGTTCATGAACAGCTTTCATTATCAACACTACTATCTGTAATCTTGTCTTTAGAGTGCCCCATAGAATACCCCACTAAGCCTAGCTTACAGTACTCTAGGGCTTTCTCCAGCTTATAGCTCTAAACTCTTATATTCTTCCTGTAAGCCAGTCCCAGGGACCTCCAAACTACCTGAACCAACTTAGTGGTCCAGACTTCTGGCTTTCTATATAAAAGGTTATGGCCTGATCATCAGCAAAACTGTAAACATGCACACTGGAAAGTATAAAAAAGTTTTTCTCAAAAAAAAAACATAGGTATGATCACAAAGTATTATTTCTTGTCCCTTAAGGAGATAAGTTTTATTTCTCTTCTACTTTAGAATATATTTTGTATAAAGTTTGGTCCAAATTTTGTACTCATTTTTGTCAGCCCATACGTGACTGTAAATTGAACTATACACAAGACCAAATTATATTCTCACTACGTCTGTGATGGTAAGAAGATTAACTTATTTTTTTCAAATTTCCTCTCTCCCTCCCTCACTCACTCCTTCCCTTCCTTCCTTCCTTCTTTCCTTCCTTCCTTCCAGTTTGAATGTGAAATATTTCCCACAGGTTTCTGTCTAAACACTTGGTTCTCAAGTGGTGGTGCTGTTTAAGTAGGCTGTAGAATCTTTTAGACCTGGGATTTAGCTGGCGGATATGGGGCTGGAGGTCATAGGTGGGAGCTTATGAGTTACAGCCAAGCCTTGGTTGTGGCCTAAGTCTTTCTGCTTTGTGATTGTTTCCATAAAGGAAGTACCTTGTGCATGTTCTTCCTACCCTGGAGCAGCTCATTACTAACTTTTCCCACTATGAGCATCTACATCTTCTCAAACTGTGAGCTACTAAATCCTTCATCCCTTCTTGTTTCTTATCAGGTATTTGGTCAAAGTAACAAGAAAAACAACTAATACAGAAAGCTGGTGCTGGACAGTGGAGGTGCTACTGCAACAAGGCCATAGAATCAGGACCACTCAAGCCTGCTAGAGCCCAAATGCAACTCCCACAAGAGAGATGCTGGACATGGAGCTGCAGGGCTGTGTGTTTACACTGTTTGGGACTGGTCTTGCTTTGGCCCAGTCTTCATTACTATGCCCCTATGTCTCCATCTTCAATGTGGAAAATTTATGTCATTATATATTAACATATAAGTTGGGTTTTGCTATTGCCTTTAATGTTTTAGAGGCTCACAGTTAAGTTTGTGTCTAAGAAGAGACTTTGGACTCTTGAAAAGTGTTAATTCTTTTAAACTATGGGAACTATTGAAATTGGACTGAACGAATTTTGCATTATGAGTTCATCCCTCCCCTAAAATCCACCAATATTCCATCAGAGATGAGTATGTCTCTGTGAGCCCCTTCCTGACCCATGGTTTATTAGTAACAGGTCCAGTCTTGTGCAGGTCATGTGGAAGCAACCTCAGCTGCTGTGGGATCGGGATTGTAATGGTTATGTTATCCAGGGTTGCTTTTAAATGATGTAATCAAAATGCATTTAAATTTTCTCAGCTCATTGTAAAAAATAAAATGTCTATTGCGTTCTGGTCACGTTTGAGGTTCAGCAATTCACTTGAAACATACACAAAGCTCACAAATATATGTTGGTCATTTAGGAAGACAGTACATGGTCTATTAAAATCAGTTTTCCTGGCTCTACACATCTGGCCTCCTTTTCTTAGACATTTATTTCATAAAATTTGTGTTACAGTTTCTTTTCCTATCAGTTGAAAATGTAAATCTTCAGCCAGGGTCTGAATAAGTTTTTCAGTCAATATATGTAGTTCCCAAGGAGCTGAGAACAATCCTTTGAAATTTAATCAGCAAGACAGATAGAACTCTGCCCCTACCTCCTGACCTTTGTAATATGACAGGTGCCTCATTTCCATAGAACCAATTAACAAACGCAGCCCTCTGCACATTGGCCAGGCTTCCCCAACAGCCACTTCTGTCTTCTTATATTAGCCTACAGATGTTCTTAAAATTTCTACTGCTGTTCCTTTTTTATTCAAGGTGGAGTTTATTCAAAGTGAAATAACAAAAAAATTAATAGATATACACATTACCCATTTCTATACCTATTTGCATGTGTGTGTGTGTGCAAAGATCAAATTTAATATTATTAGAACTAAATTATTCCAGTAAAAGAAGAGGTAGAATACTTATTTTTCTATTTCTCAGTGTGTCAGTTAGGGTTTCTATTGCTTAGAAGAGACACCATGACCACGGCAACCCCTATAGAGGTAAACATTTAATTGGGGATAGCTTACACTTTCAGAGGTTTAGTTCATTATCATCATGGTGGGAAGCATGGTGGCATGCAGGTAGACATGGTGCTCAAGAAGGAGCTGAGGGTCCTCCATCTTGATCCCCAGGCAACAGGAAGTAGACTGTGCACCTCACTGAGTGTAGCTTGAGCAAAGGAGACTTCAAAGCCTACCCTCACAGTGACATACTTCCTCCAACAAGGCCACACCTACACCAACAAGGCCACACCTCCTAATGGCACCATTCCCTATAGGGGGCTTTTTTGTTTCAAACCACCAAACTCAGCATACTCCAGGCTTTCAGCATGAGCACACAGAGCATCCACACACAGAATAACACAATTTGCACAGAGCAGATCTAGTGTCTCTACAGCAGGAGTAGAGCTACACCACTCATCCTTTCCATCATCTCTAATAAAGAAATATGTTTTAATCTAGATCCAGAGAATGGTGTCTTAGGTCGTCTAGCAATTCCCTTATCAGTTAAGTAGAGAAATATGGCCAGTGATTCCATGGTCCTAAGGGCCCTTTTGAAACAGGGTCTTCCTTAACCACTATCCTAAGTGCTGGGGTTAAAGATGTATACTATCTGCCTGGTGCCTAACAGATTATTTACAGATTAAAAAGTATAGTTCTTCCTGAACAATAACTGAACTTTATGGTGCTCCTTGAAATGTGCATTAGGAAAAAATTTTTGCTGACATTTTTAAGGCAGTTCTTGAAGATATGTTACCCATTATTGTATATATATATATGAAAAAAGGACATATGAAATGAATCAAGGGAACTTCTGAAAAGAATAGTACAATTTTGCATGTGGCCTGACCAAAAGAACTTCAGAGACTTGGGCTTTCACCCTTTGTTCATGTTGGAGACATAAAAATAGCAAACGTGACTACAGATTTTTTTGTTACAAAGCATCCCTCACTCTTCTTCTGGCCATACATTTTGAGTGACTGAGCATGAATTTTTAGGAAATACCTCCCCAAGTCAAATTGATAGATATTAAGAGAAAAATCTATAAATCCCAATATCCTGTTTGCAATTTACCCTTCATCTGCCTGGTCAACAGTTTTCATGTTGAAGGGAACTTTGCGCCCATATTCCCTGGGGCTCTGATGAACCACTAAAAGTGACAACGATTGCTAGAAATGGAGGCTGTGTAGAGGATCGATGCAAGTTTGGCAGGAAGGGCAAAACTATTTCAGCTTACAAATATTAGGAAATCTGTTTGCAAAGCTCATCATCTGCAGAGAGCAGAAGATGAGAGAAAATCAGCCAGCAGTGGTAGGCAACTGCACTCCAGATATTTCAACAGTAATGTCAGAACTACTTCTCTGCTCTGGTTCCAAATAAACAATACAGAATGCCAGCAGAGTGCCCAGGTTTTTGCAGACTGTAAGAACTGAATAAAAGCAAGCAAATTCAAATTTACTAATCATTATCCAGAAACAAATCCCAAATATATGTCATAACACTCGGGAGGCAGAGCCAGGTGGATCTCTGTGAGTTCGAGGCCAGCCTGGGCTACCAAGTGAGTTCCAGGAGAGGCGCAAAGCTACACAGAGAAACCCTGTCTCGAAAAACCAAAAAAATAAATAAATAAATAAATCAAGAGAGATTTTTTTTCCTCTTATCACTAAGAACAAAAATTTTCCTCCACTTAGGAACTTAAATTAATGAACTGGTTGGAAATGAACTAGTAACTTTAATAAATCAGGCAAAAGAACTCCAAATAAACCAGGAGAACTCTCCTAACATCACCACACAGTTCGTCTGTTTCAAATATATGTGTGTATATGTAAGAGAAAGAGGCAGAGAAGGTCCAGAGAAAATATAGTCAGCAGCATAGTAATTTAAATGTTTTGCAGAATTGTATTTTTATTCCGGTGCAAAGATGAATCTTTTGTGACACTGATCCCCGGGAGACATGAACAAAGGTCTATGCACCTCAGACAGAGAACTAACAACAGACCAAAGTAAGAATATCAATAAAGTCCAGTTTGCTGAACTAATAACGTTCATCGGGGTAAGTTATAGGATTGTTAGTGTGAGGTTACCTACAGGAGCAGAAATGACTCAAAGTTGCATCACCAAAGCACATCTCACCATAGATGACAGCTCGTGAAAGCTGGAAACCTAGAGCATACTCCACAGACATCAAGAAGCTCAGCAGGTTGGAGAGTTTCCCGGTAGCTCAGTTGGTCTGAGCCTCTTTGAAACAGCCCATTTTGTCTGAGAATCTTCTCTCTCTCAGCAGGTCCTTCAGCTTGTCTATGCTTGTGATGCAGTGGCCCAGTGGATCTGCTCATTTTCAGTTTCTTTAAGCTAATGAGTTGCTTACTTTCTAAGCTTAAATAGCATCCATGTTGGATGGAAGGTTTAGACCGCCTTATAACATCCTGTGTCCTAATGGCCTTTCTTGTAAGATGTTCTTTTTGAACACCCTACATCTTAATAACGAGCTTCCCTTCAAGATGGATGGTTTATAACGGAGGAAATTCCTACAAAACAATGAGACAGCAACTATGAGTATAAATTATCATTAAAACAATTTATATGGAGCCAAGCGGTGGCGGCGCACACCTTTAATGCCAGCACTCGGGAGGAAGAGGCAGGCGGATCTCTGTGAGTTCGAGGCCAGCCTGGGCTACAGAGTGAGTTCCAGGAAAGGCTCCAAAGCTACACAGAGAAAACCCTGTCTCAAAAAAAAATTTATATGGCATTTGGTGAGAAATGATTAATTTGCAAGAAAAAAAAGTTCAGTTGTGAAGTTCAGGAAAGAGTCTTGCCAATAGAATCTTTAAACTGTATTTATAATTTTTTTGATGAACGTCAACAAAACTAAAGCTCATTCAATTTGCATATTCATTACTGTGTCCTTAATCTCTTAGCTTATATTTTTAATTATTAGTGTTGTTTTGTGTGTGGGCAGTGAGTGCATGCATGTTGCGGGGGCACAGTGTGTGTTCCAGGGTACTTCGTGGCAGTCAAAGTCCAACATTTTAGAATCATCTCTCTCCTTTCTGCTTTACTTGGGTTCTGCGGATGAAACTTGGTCTGCCATGCTTGTGTTGCAAACACCTCTACCCATTGATCCGTCCCAGTGGCTTAGCTGGTCATTTCTTTTTTTGTTTTATTTTCTTTTTAGATATGTGTGTGTGCACAGAGGGAGGGGTATGGGGATGTAGTACCTCGGGAGACCATAAGAGGGAACAATCCCCCAGAGCTGGCATTATGGACAATTGTGAGCCACTGGGAATGATCACTAGGAACCTAACTTGGGTTCTCTGGAAGAGGAGTACATGCTCTTAGCCACTGAGCCGTTCTCTGGTGCTTCAGTTTTTAATTTTAATGAAATCAGACTTTGTCTGTTCTGAAAAATCTTATAAAAACATTTTATAGTCTCAACAGAAAATAATACTGTAATTCAATCTTAACAAATGACATCATAGGAAATAAACAACTCTCACATTTAGAAGTAGAATCCTTAAAAAACTATCTAAAGATGCCAGAACTTTTTCCTTTAAATTAATGTAACAGGAGCTCAAAATGATGACCTTTCTATCTTGGCTTTGGCAGGGTCCCCAAAGGCTGTGAATTAGGTAGCAGGTACCAGGTATTCATACATCTTGTAGTGAGAAGTTAGTTCATCTGAGAAAGTGCATGAAAAACAGTTCTTGGGTCCTATGAGGTCAACCCCCCACCCCCAAATGTTCAAAAGGTGAAGACTGAGTATTCTCAGAGGGGTTCTTGGGTCCTATGAGGTCAACCCCCACCCCACCCCCAAATGTTCAAAAGGTGAGGACTGAGTAGTCTCAGAGGGGTTTCCTTGGAAAGATTGGCAGTGAGTTATTCCCAGCCCCCAGAGACAGAAAAAGAAATGGTTTCTTCTATATTAACCCAAACAAAGAGGACTTCTTCTAAAGGGCTCATTAAGCATCCTAGGTGACACAGAGGACTGGTATTTGAAAAAAACACCTGAGCACTTTAAAATTAAGAGCCTGTCCTATGGGGTTGCATAGTTCCATCTTTGGAGACAAGATCAAGGAAGCATGTGGTATGTGGGGGGGGATTTAATTTCAAAGATATCAGTAATTTCATTAAAATGCCAATGCAGTGAATATTCCAATAAAAGACAAAACACTGTCGGGCACAGAGTTCTTCTGGTACATTGAAAACAAAGTTTTGGAAAAACCAAAACTAAAATTATGGCATCAATTACACCATGTAAATTATTACTTAAAAAATTCTTACTTAAAAAAGGATTAGAGTTTACTTCATGCAAACTGGCATGGTATACTACAATGACATGTAATTTTTAAAATCTACTTGTTGAATGTGGCTTCACAATATATAATACAATTATTGAATAAACACTAGGGGAAAGGTGAGTAAAAGTTTAAAGTAAAGAGAGAGTTGTATAACTGGCAGTAACTGATTGGACAACAGACAGAGCAGGGTTAAGTTCTCAACTGGAGAGCAAAGACCGGTACTAGATCTTCTGCCCCCCCAAACAAGTGTGGGTTTTTGTTGTTGTTGTTGTTGGTGGTGGTGGTGGTGTGTTTGTTTGTTTTATTTTGTTTTTTTTTTTAATGAAAAAATGTCCCCCATAGTCTCAAGCATTTGATGATTAGTCTGCAGTAGGTGGCGCTGTTCAGGGATGTTTAGGAGGAATGGCCTTTCTAGAGGAAGTATCTCACTGGAAGCCTGCTTTTGTACTTGTGATTGACATGTGAGTTCTCAGCTTCCTGTTCTGTTGCCATGCCTCCTGCTTGCTGCTTTGCCTCTCCTTAATGGTGGACTTGTTCCTCTGGAACTAGAACTCCAAATAAATCCTTGGTTTTATTAGTTGCTTCTGATTACAGTGTTTTATCACAGCAACAGAAAAATAACTAAGGAAATGAGACTATAACCTTAACACATTAAATGAACCTAAAACCCTAACCATATCACTATTTTAAAGTATTTGTACTATAAGTTAATTATTTACTATAAACATCAATGGAAATAATTTTATTTTACTTAAAAAAAACAATGTCCCACCAATAATCTCTCACGCATGGGGGCCAGAAATAGTATCTAAAGCCAAAAGAAAAAAATTGCAATAGATAAAACAATGTCCCAGAAAGAATTCTAAAAGAAACAGTTCTTTTAAGTTGGATGTGTATTTACAGGAAGTCATGTATTATAGGAGAGGGGCTATATCTGATTTACCTTAGATACATTATTAGAATCTTCAAGTGAATATATAAGGTAACAGATACTTCCAAACAGTGTTAAAAATGAAACCTTCCTGGTGGAATTGTGGCTATTCCAGACCACTTTGGATACATGCATTAAAATTTACTTATATATCAGTTATCTCTCCAGTAGGAAATTTATGCTTTCTTATCCCTTGAAGCTAGTAATGCACTTGTGACTTGCTTTAAACAACGAGTGTTGTGGGATGTTCTGTATGTCAAATGTGTTGCTCTGATTGGTTAATAAATAAAACACTGATTGGCCAGTAGCCAGGCAGGAGGAAGTATAGGTGGGACAAGGAGGAGAAGAATTCTGGGAAGTAGAAGGCTGGGTGGGAGAGACACTGCCAGCTGACGCCTTGACAAGCGAGATATAAGGTACTGGTAAGCCATGAGCCACGTGGCAACTTATAGACTAATAGAAATGGGTTAATTTAAGATAAAAGAACTAGATAACAAGAAGCCTGCTGCGGCCATAATGTTTGTAAATAATATAAGCATCTGTGTGTTTATTTTATAAGTGGGCTGGAGGATTGCTGGGGCTTGGCGGGACCCAGAGAGGAAACTCCAGCTACAAACGAGACTTGAAAAGAAATCATCATGTTACCTTTGGGTGTTAAGACAGCTTATCACTGATAGTCAGTTCTCATGCAACAGCTGTGTTCTCTCAGGTCTCCATGAACAATTAAGTAGCACATGTTAAATCACTGCTGCTGGAAGAAATATAGTCTTATGCAGCTCATCTTTATAGATCGCCAGGATATACTAAAAAGTCTCAGGGGTAAGATGATTGACTTTCAAAATTAGTTATTCGGGACCTGGAACTCAACAGTTGAGAGCACTGGCTGCTCTTCCAGAGGACCCAGATTCAATTCCCTGCACTCACATGGTGGCTCATAACCATCTGTAACTCCCCAGTCCAAGGGGATCTGATGTCCTCTTCTGGCCTCTATGGGCACTAGACATAAACATACATAAGAGCAAAACACTCATACACATAAACTAAGACAACAATGTTTAAAATAATAATGATTTATACTTATAGGGGAAAGGGTCTGTTTTTGAGAAAGTCATCACCCAAAAAAATTTAGAGTAAACTGTATATTATATATGAATATTTTCTCAGAAATTCTGTGAATTCCATTTTAGCTTTTAAGTTCCCTTTTAAGTGATACATGAAAACATAAAATGGCACATTGTGGTACCACATCATGTTTTGATACATGCATACACTGTGCAATGTTTAAATCATTTGTGTTTATCTCCTTCATTTCTTTATGGTGATAATTTCAAAATCCCTCTCTCCTAAGTTTTTGAAATGCATAGTACATTATGGTTATTTACAACCCCTCTGAGGTGCAATAGCATTGTCAGAGAGCATCACGCTTTTCTAACTGGAATCCACTACCCCTAATCAATCTTTGCCCCTCCCGCCCGCCCGCCCGCCCGCCCGCCCGCCCGCCCGCCCGCCCTTACTCCTACTGCCCCCGGCCTCTACAACCAACACTCTACTCTCAGCTTCTACAAAACCAGCTTTTTTAGACTCAACCAATGAGTTACAGCAGGCAGCGTTTACTGTTCTGTTCCTGGCTTATATCGTTTAACACGGTTTCCAGTTACGCCTGTGCTTCTTCACTGTTTTATGAGACGATTTACTCCTTTTATTGCTGAAGATACTTCATTGTGTATATGTCCTATATTTTTCCTTTTCCATGCATCCGCTGATAAATATTTGGGTTGTTTTCATTTCTTAGCTACTGGGGATAGCATTGTCATGAACAGGGGAGAGACAGTGCAACTGTTGTAACTGAAAATTGAAGGTGACCCTTGGATTACAGAAAACATTTAAAAAAATTCCCAGTATTTTTCTACCCTAACACTCATCCATCTAAAAAATTTCCTACCCAAAACATATGTATTATGATCTTGCTCTCTTGTCTACCAGTATGCAGAGTCATTGAGTACAACTTGAGTGCTCAGATAAAATTGTCATTTTATATTTTAGCTTGGCACACACACACACACAAAAAAAACACCAAATGTTTTACTGATATATTTTCATCATAGCTTGATGTCATTCTTGTATTTGTGAGTCTTTGCCTTGTTTTCATATTACATGTGTCAAAATTATATATATATTTAAATATGAGTGATAGTCATGTAATAGAAGTTTATATATAGGTGTAAGTGGTGGCTAATCTTGGCTGTCAACTTGGTTACAACTGAAATTAACTAAAACCAAACCAACTGGGCATAACCTATGATGGACTTTCCTTTGAGGTGGCAGACCCACCCTAAATCTGGGGCACACCTTCTGTTGACAACCCACATAAAAGGACAAGGAGGAGAGAAAGTTTTGTTTTTTGCCTGCTTGTCCTCACTTTCACTGGCAAGTTCCTCTCTTGCTGCCGAGGCATTCCTTCACTGGTGTTAGAATTTAGTTCTTCAGCTTCCAGCATGGACTGAAAGCCGGCAGGTCTCTAGGACCTCCCTGCAACTTCGGCACCAGATTGAGACTGCTGTCCTATCTGGTCTCATGGACTGAACAATTATCAAATCCCTGGCCTTTCTGTCAAGAGCAACCCAGTAAGCAGCACTCCCTCCACGGATTCTGCATCAGCTCCTGTCTCCAGGTTCCTGTCCTGTTTGGGTTCCTGGATTGGATTGCCTCAGTGGACTGTGTGATTCAGGATATGTAAGTCAAATAAACCCTTTCCTCCCCAAATTGCCATTGGTCATGGTGTTCTGTCACAGCAGTATTAAACCTAAGACAGTATATAAGATTATAGTTTAGAAAACAGCATACACATATGTCTGTGTTTATAATATTTATTCATGGTTTCTATATATGGTAAAAATCGTCACTGAATATATTAAATTATTTTTACATTGTACAAGGGAGAAAATCAACTTAGCACAACTTAACACCTTGGAAAGCTAAAGGAAACGGCTCCTATCTCCACACTGAAAAGCCAAGTTGAATTTGATTGTTTGGAAATGCGGTTTATCATTCTTGAACTCACACCAACAGTTCTGCCCCTTGGCTCTGGATGCTTTGTCATACATGCTGAATTATATACACCACATAATCAAGTAAAAAGCTGTCTCATACCATATTCTAGCTAGAAAATTCCCCTCTCAATTTTTACATTATTCCCATTTTATATGTAATCAATGAAGAGAAAGGCTTAATTGTTAATTAACAAATAAATAGGAAATCTCAGCTCAGTTTGTTGAAATACAAAAAGTGCCCAAAAGGAATCTTCAAACGGCATTAGAACAAGGGTGACATTCAGTCCCTACTTAGCTTGTACCAACTGAAGACAATAGTAAGCGAGGTATTTGGTACCTCAGTGCGTGTAAGTTAAAGCTGCCATTGTCTGGTAATGTTATAAAGTGACAAGCTTTGTGATGACTCTCCACTTAGTGACACAATGTGGATTTTACCTAAGCAGGTTTAGCCTTCTGTTACTGACTCACTAGCTGCAACCCAAATTCTCTACTCAATTTTAAATCCATAATGTGGGGTGGAGGGTATAATTGTCCTGTTGTGACTACCACATAAAATCAGAGATTGCTTCTGGTTAAAGCAAGATGATTCCTGTCTAGTTGCTCATTATTCCATGCAATCTAATAAAGGTGACCCCTTGATTAGATGTTCACCTGCAGTTGTGTCTAACCACATCATGGTTGGAAAAAAAAAAAACTCAAGTCTGTAGAGGAAAGAAAAACACTAGGTAGATTAAAGGAGGGTAAATAGTAAATAGTAATGCATTTTTAGAGCAAAAATTTCTGTATGGCAAATATGACAGTGGTTAGCAGAGGCTGTTCATTTTGAAATGACAGTTTTCCTCAGAGGGACTGATTTTTAATGGAGGAAATAATATAATTAAATAATATTGGTTATTATCCTTTGCATATATCCTGGATCATGGAAGGAGGATGTGTAATAACTCCCATTCAGTCATTAATCCACTTGTTCAATCAATCATCCTTTATTTTAAGTTTATTTATGCATACTTAAAGAGTGCACAGTGATAACTTTACCTGTGTACAGTGTATCAAAGTCATCTCTCTG
>CABHPH010152614.1:20308-50869 GCA_902168325.1 Peromyscus nudipes | reverse complement strand
TTTTTTTTTATGACAATGAGACATATCTGCTCCTGGCAATACCAATATACTTTAGAGAAGATGATGGGCATTGAAGAAACTCCATATGGAATTTACTTTCTTTGTGGCAAAAGTTAGCCATTGGGCAGGAGAGTGCCCTTGTTTCGACTGCTGACAGTATGCTGTCCAAATGGGACAAGCAGGACACAAAAGAAAGGACTGCTGAACTTTGTCAAGACAGGGTAGGACGGCCCTGCAGAAAATCCTGATTCACAGATAAGTCTGTCAGATATGCTAGACCTGTAGGCCAAAGATTGATGCCCCAAAGTTGCAGAGAAATTGTGGGTGACTATCCAGGAAGCCAGCTGTTTCTGTCACTTCTCACTTTTTTTTGGAAGTCGCTTATTAGCACTGCACTTTCTGCTTACTTAGGTAATATTTTCTTCTTGGGTCTCTGGGGGAGTTGAAGACTAGATAGTTGTAGTTTTCCTTGTTAACAAATTCAGAAAAGAAACTCACTAAAGAGGTGTAAAGTGTATAAGTTTGAAAGTTAGGAGAGAAAGTGAATTAGGTATAACATTTTGGACTCACCAAAATAGGATATATAATAGAGTATTTTCTCTGAATTCATCAAATGGTTATGGACTGGACATTGTTAATGTAATTCTTGACTGTATATATTGTATATACTTATTGTACTTATTGTATGTATAGTTTTTCTTATATTAGTTATAACCATCTTTTATTATTTCAGACAAAAAAAGGGAAATGTAGTAATATATTGTGTACTCTAATAAACTTTGGCTGAAGATCAGAGAACAGAACAAGCCACTAGATTAAACACAGAGGTCAGACAGTGATGGCACACACCTTTAATCCTAGCACTCAGGAGGCAGAGATCTGTCTGAATCTCTGTGAGTTCAAAGCCACCCTGGATTACATGAGATTGACTCAGTCTTGGAGAGAAAACAGAGCCAGGCAGTGGGGGCACACATCTTTAATCCCAGTACTGGGAAGCACACATGCCTTTAATCCCAGGAAGTGATGGCTGGGTGGAGAAAGGTATATAAGGCATGAAAAGACAGGAACTAAAGACTTTTCAGCAGAAGCGTCCCTTTCAGCTAGAGGCTTTTGGGGCTGGGACCTTTCGGGTGAAGGCTCAAAGGATTTCAGTAAGAGGATTCATAGAACTGGTGAAGTGAGACATGGCAGTGGCTTGTAGCTTTGTCTCTCTGATCTTTCAGCATTTATCCCAATATCTGGTCCTGGGTTTTTATTATAAGACTATTTAGGAATTTGGTCAACACCCATCATCTTCTCTGAAATAAATTAGTGCTACCAGGAGCAGATGTGTCTCATTTTTATGAAAAACTCTAAGTTAAGAAAATATTTATTTCCCTAAATAATAATAAACATCCATAACCCACCAAATAACCAAAGACAACCTACGCCCCCCAACTCTTTGGAATGTGGATATAGCTTTCTCCATACTGCTTCCTGCTGTCTGTGGACAAAGCATCTTTAGGGTCCTAGAGAGAAAATTTTGAGATAAAGACCAAGTCCTGGGAAGACCAGCAGTGACCTTTATTGATAAATAACACCTGTCAAGTTTCAGGAGAATTTGCCTGATCAAACCTGATCCATATAAACCCTGATGGAATCCACAGCCTCTCATCTCCTGTGAAAACAAAACTCCAAAGCATTTTTGATTTCCACTGAACAAATACATTTTTTAACTTTTTTTTGTTAAAGCATTCCTACAGTATATAGGCTGATTTATTTCAACAGACCCTCTTTCAATTCCAGGTCTCTTTGCAGCTGGCCTTTGCTTTTCAACAATCAAAAAATTCAAAATCAACACAATAACATACAGGATCCACACTACCTGTGTATTTCCCATCTTACATGGCTTTTTTCTTTTACTCTCTCTTTAAAGACTTTACTTTATAAACTATTCTTTTTTTTCTATGACTATACCCTTTTCCTTTTCTTAAGCCTACACACATTTTTAAACATACTGTAACTTATTTAGCGGTTTTTCCATCTGGAACTCTTTTACTGTGTATCTCTAATATTTTTTGACCACATGAGCAAACTTTTAAACTGCTAACCTACACCTGGATTCTCCACGTGCAGCACTCAGCTGGCTCTGCCCACTTCTCAGATTAAGAAAGCCAAGTCTAAAGTTCACAAGCCTGGTCAGAGATTCGTGACTGAAAACTGCATTCAACCTTCCTAGCTGTGGAAGCCAGTACCTGTATTGCCACAGGTGTTTTTTACTTAGCTTGCTATTTTTACTTAGGGCTGCCAGCTGAACAGCAGCACCTCTTAAAGGAGCTGAATGTGGTGATATTTTCTTTTGTATTAAAATGTTATATTTTAATAAATAAAGTTGCCTAGGGGTCAGAGCTATTAACAAGCCATAGCCAGGGTCTGGCGAACAAGTAGTGATGAGGCAGTTAGGCAGTTGGGCTTACAACCAATGAGAAGGCAGAACAGAATTCTATAAAAGGGCAACCCCCCTTTTGAGCCGGGAGTCATTACTTCAGGGAGAGACTAGCGAACTGAAAGCGGTTAAGGCTCTTAGCTCTGACCTCTTCGGCTTTTCTCTTTACTTGGATAGTGTGTTTCTTTTTTGCTACTAAGTTACAACATCTTCTTTTTTTCCCAGCTTTCTCAGGCCCTATGGAAATACAGGCCCCAAGTTGGAACACCAAATTGTTGTTGTATTTTTTTTCTCTTTTAGGGTCTTACTCCACGGATGGGTGTGTAGCTGGGTGGCTGGCCCCTGGAGTCCTCCTCCTTCCCTGGCTACTTCTCTTTTTTCTGGCTCCTCGATCTCTCCTCCCAGATTTCCCCTTCTATATCTTCTGTCTGCCTGCCAGTCCCGCCTATTCTTTCTCCTGCCTTGCTATTGTCCGTTCAGTTCTGTATTAAACCATCAGGTGTTTTACATAGACACAGTAACACAGCTTCACAGAGTTAAACAAATGCAACATAAACAAAAGTAACACACCTTAAAGTACTATTCTACTAGACTGGGAGACAGGACGGAGGCAGGGAAGTGCCATTTTCTGAGCATGGCACAGCCAATGCAATCATGACCTCACAGCTGCTGAGTACCTTCAGTGGGCCTGAACAAGACTGGGCCAGTCCCGCTACAGCTGGAGGGGCAGACGTTGTCTTCAGTTATGTACCCACTGATGAGACACTGGGTGCCACTGGGTAACTCCAAGCCTATGTTCACACAGACAACTCTGGATAAGTTTAGTAAGTCACAATATAAAACAAAAAGACATCAATGACGTCAACTATCATTGCTCAATAAAATGTTCCACAGGCTTTCCCACAGGCCAAGCTAATGGGTACATTTCCTCAGTTGAAGTTCCTTCTTCCAAAATGATGCTAGTTTGTGTCAAGCTACATAAAACTACCCAGTACAATTGACCTTTTGTCTTCCTGACACACAAATGCATCACTATTTAACCATAACCTTTTCTTTCTTCTTGTCTCTAAATTGTCATATTAATATCACAAATATAAAACATATTCCAAACCTTAAAATTCCCAGTCTTTAAAAACTCACTCTGTTTAAAACATCCAAAGCCTCTCTACTGTGGGGTCCTGTAAAATAAAAAAAGGTAAATATATTTTTAATCCAAGAAGAACCAGTACACAGTCACAATCTGGACAAGCAAGACCCAACTCCAACACTGTAAATAACTCAGTGTCCGATGTCTGGGATTCACTCATGCCAGACTCTAATCCCACTTCCTTCCAATATGGTGTGGTGGGGCTATTGCACGCTAGCCTGATTTGGGGTGGAGACAGGGAGCAGGGGCCAAGAGGGGAGGGGGATCCTGAGCAGTGGTGAGTATGATGGGAAAGAACACCCAGGAGACTGTGTCGGAGGACAGCTCATTTATTAGGAAGGAACAGGGGACAGTTATACCCCAGGAAGAATGGCCTGTAAGATCCATGTGGTGCTATGTCATAGGTTGGGGCAAGAACATGGAGGATGCTTCATTTACATACTCAGAAGCAGCAGAGGCCAGGGGAAGGAACCTTATAAGGTCATATAGAAAAAAAAGGCAGTCCAGCCTGCAATGTTTCATTGGTTAGATAAACAGCAACTAATCATCATAGCCTTGGAGACGCCTGAGCTCATCAGTTGCTACATGCACCAGGCACATGTGCACCTGGGAAAGTCAGTCTACTGGGGTCTGTTGGTACGAGCAAGGCAGAGGAGCAGCCAAAATCCTATCCTTCTCAGTGTGAGGAAAATCCAGGGTTTTACACATGCTTCGACCCCTTCTGAGCTTCAGGCTTGCTCCGAAAACTCACAGTCTTCTGGGTGCCAGAGAGCCTTGGAACAGCTCTATTTCTCCAGCTTTGCCATCTGAAGTACACAGCTGGACTCACAGGCTCAGGCCGGGTCAGATCTACAGCTGCTTCTGTCCTTGGTGATCCTCTCATGGTATTGGCATCTCCAAAATGCTTGGCTCTCCATAGCAACCCGGCCATGTCTTCACTAAGGGTCTCTTCTGGGCTTTCTTTGGGAACTTCAGCCCTGCCACACAGTGCCAAGCCTCAACTATTCTTCTGATTCCTTCCTGCCTTTAAAACTAGCACCACCTGGGAGACTCTTACATATTACCAAGTTCTGCTGCCAGCATAGGATATACTCTTGGTCCACTCTGGACCACAGCTTCTGTGTGCTGACCCTGAGGAAGTACTCCCAGAAGATTTCACATCAGTGATGCTGGTCTCTTCTTAATCACTGCTGATTTCTCAGCCCTGGTTGGCCAGCACTGATTGTCTCCCACTGTTCTGCATGAAAATGAAAGAAAAAGTTGAGATAGTCAATGGTAATGGATCATATGGGAGGCATAAAAACAAAAAGAGCAGTGGTGGATGATGAACTAAATTCTCTATCAAGTACATAAGTAAATTATGAAAATTATCAAAAAATGAAGAAATGAGCACATCAATATTTTATTTTGTAATAAAAATCAAAAGAAAGAAAGTGAAGCCATTCAACTAGATGGTATGTCTGGGTTTGTGGTGTGGGATGGGCGCAGGACCAACCCTGACTGAGACTTGACCCTTTACTTCCTAGACTCACAGCTTTTTGTTTGTTTCTTTCAAAAACTTTGCTTATAATTATAAATATGTAATTATAAGAAATGCTTGTGATCAAAGCTTAGAAACAAGATCTTGGGTGGTTAGGAATTACTAGAGAAGAAGATTCCAGAGTAGACGTCTCTGAGGCTAATCTGATCTTGGCTCTGCCTTCAGTGAGCTGAGCTGGCTTGAGTAATTAAGCTACTGGGTCAGATTGCCTCATTTGGGGTTTGAACAGATCATCAGAAAGGGCATTCCGCTTTTAAGGGCTTTCTGTCATTATCCTCGTGTAGTATTTATGCTTTGATCATAATTATCCTCTTTCCGTGAGCACTCCCTTGGGCCCATTAGCCCTTGGCCACTCTATCTGTAACACCTACCTGCCCGTGCGATTGGACATTTGCCTTTCCTTCAAGATCTCCCCCAAAGCAGGGGGAAGGGCTCCACTGTCCCTGCTCTGTCTCCACAAAGAGTTTGCTCCTGAGAGTTAGGTCAGAAGGAAGGAGGGCTGGTGAGGCAGAACTTGGTTGCACCCCTATTGCACCCTTGGCTCAGGGTAAGAAGGCTGGTTTGGCAGAACAAGGCCCACCTACACCAGACCCCTTCTGCTTCCCGCTGAGGCTGTGCACTTTGAACTTCAAAGCTTGAAAAAACAGCACATGCTACATGAAGATGTCCTTTTTGGATTCCAAGTTCTGGAGGATCTTCTTGCTCTGAAAACATTTCCCTGACAGAGAGCAAGGATACCAGCTTCGGGAGGTGGTCCTGACAGTGTGCATGAGTGACTACAACCAGACACTAGGTGGCTCCTGTGAAAGAAAGGAGACCCCAGAACAAGTTACGCTATTATATGTTAATCAACACCTATAAGTACCTCAAGCTCTCCTTTTGACTCACCATGTAGAACTACATTTGTCTAAAATCTCCTAAAAACAGGGTATTGGGGCTGTAGATATAGCTCAGGGGGAAGAGCAGGTGGCTGGGATGTGCAAGGCACTGGGTAAAGCAGATGTCTTTCAGATTTGTTTCTCAAGGAATATCAAGGAGCTTGAGTTTTTTAATTGGAGCGTTTTTCTATCTGTATTCCTGTTTGGTAGTCAGCCATTACACGTGTTCTAGACAATTTATGGGTTATGTATCTCTTTATTGGGTATCCCTAAGGGACCCAGGTACAAATAAAGTAAGGTATTCCCACCCAGAATCACTCCTGGTCAATTTAACTCAACACTCCTAGATGTTTTGTTGTTTAGTTATTGTTTTCATATTTCTAATCCTATCAGAAGTTATGATTAAGTGTGCCTGTCTGGCTCATATTTTTCTCTTTTTATAACCATGTCACTTAAAGCACTTTTTCTGATGTATTTCTCCCAGTGAAATTTAATTATATGGGCTCAAGGTTATGGCTTAGAAAAGGCTCGTGAGTGACTAACTTCAACCAAACTATTACAGGACTCATAAATCTCTACTGTCTGTGCTAAATAAAACCTTGGGTTGTGAGGGAAAATTCACTGTGAGATTTTTATTGTTATCCATGCAATTTGTAACCGATTTTTGTCAGGTACTCCATGCTTGTCACTGTAAGGTAATAGGAATCCATCATCTTTGAAAATTAAATTACCGTGAGTTTCATTGAACACAACAAACACTCATTGGGCACTTTTTTTGTGTAAAGTTTTGTATAAAGCACTGTACTGAGGATTGTGAGAGGAGAAACAGGGGAGAAAAAAAAGATGGCAAAAACAAGATGGAAAGTTCCTTTCCATAGAGGAACTCATCTCTCTGCAGTGCTGCAGTGAAGACCAAAGGCAGGGGCCATGTGGAGGGAAGATGCCTTGTTCCACTTCACAGACTTGATAGCCCTTTAAGAAGGGACACATGACTTGGCCCTTAAAGAATTAACAAGAATGTTACACGAGGACATAGAAGTAGAACAAACTAAACTTCAACAGCCTGGTACCATCTTCTAGGCCTGTACTCTAAGCTACCGGAGAGGCTGAGGCAAACCTGGGAAAGATACAACTCCATTTCCACAAAATAGTACACGCACACACACACACAAGAGCTACATTCTTAGTATGGAATACATAGGATAAATTATTACTATCTTTAATATAAAGTTATACAGTGTGTTAAAGAAACACTAAAACCCTTATAAGCAAAAGGTATTTGTAGAAGAGGAAATGTGTGTCCAAGCTGACTATTATTCAAAGAAATGTAAATAAAAACAATGGCAATTTTTAAAGATTTATTTTATTATTTTAATTATGTGTATGTGCATGTCTACGTGTATGGATACGTGCATGTGAGTTCAGGTGTCCTTGGAGGCCAGAAGAAGGTATCAGATCCCCTGGAGCTGGAGTTACAGGCAGTTGTGAACTCTCTGACATGGATTCTGGGAACTCAACTTGGGTTCTCCACTAAAAGAGCACACACCCATAACTGCTGAGCCATCTCCCCAGACTCAGACAATGGCTATATTCAAACTTTTCAAAGTACAAAGCATATTAGAAGATACCACTTAGGAAATTCTCAGAATAAGAAAATGGACATTCACCCGTAAACTGAACAAATTTTCTGGAGTTCAATCGGAATCTAAATGAAGAATCACAAAACAGAGTTCATCTTTTGAGTTAAGTAATGCCATATTTAGATATATGTTATAAGAAAAGAAAAAAATATAGTTAAGATGAAGTGCAGTGACTGTCACCATAAAAACAATGCTTAAAAGGATAAATTAAAGGTCGGGGATGTAGCTCGGTCATTTGCCTAACACAGTCAACATCCTACAGTTGAAATGCGATACTACAAAATAAAAACCAGAACCCTTAAATAAATTATAATGTATCCCTTTGATCACGTATGCAGTTGTTTTAAATTGTATTTCTGATGAACTTTTGAAGACAGTGGAAAGGCTAACGATTCACCATCAAGTGAGTGGGATAATGAACTGTATCTACTGTGTACTACAGCATCCTAGCTTTTTCTGTTACTATGATAAAAAGCTGATGAAAAGCAACTAGGAGAGGAAAGAGTTTACTTGGCCCGTATGTCCTGATCATGGTCCCTCACTGAGGAAAGCCAAGGCAGAAACTCAAGCAGGGCAAGAACCTGGAAGCAGGAACCAAAGCAGAGACCATGGAAGAGTGCTGCTTACTGGCTTGCTCCCCATGGCTTGCTCAGCCTACTTATGCAACTCAGGACCTCTAGCCCAGAGACGGCACTGCCCACAGTGTGATGGGCCCTCTCACACCAATTATTAATCAAGAAAATACCCTACAGACTTGCCTACAGGCCGATCTGATGGAGGCATTTTCTCAATTGAGTTTCCTTCTTCCCAGATGATCCTAGCTTGTGTCAAGATGAGAACAATCTAACCTGAACCTTCTAGTGTATATGTGAACATACATACATACACACACACACACACACACACACACAAATAATTTTGGTGTGTTTTGTTCAATCCAGTTGAGCATGTCCTACTCTTACCACTAGGGAAAAACACTTCTTTCAAACAAGCTTGGTAAATGTCTGTCCTTCCTTCTTCTATATCTTATCTAACACATCACAGGAATAGAATTGTGTGTCTACAGCAGTATTCTGTGCCCAAGGGTTTGCTTCTACTTTGCAAAGCTTTTAGCATTTTATATCACATGCCCAAATAAAGTCCAGATCTACCCTCTGCTGCTTCTACTTCTACACAAAAATTTCCTTCTGAAGCCATCATCCCTAGACTACCAGCACAGATTTAAGGTTTTACCCGTCCACAACCTACGAAATTTATCTGGGAATTAACCCAGAGAAATTATTCCACATCTATGGATCTGTTATGAGAAAATAATCACCATATATCTAAAGTTTAAATGCCATGACTATCACATAACTTTACCAATAGCCTCATTTAGGGGTTGGAAAGATGGCTCAGCTGTTAAGAGCACTTGCCTTTTTTTGGAGAACCCACATTTGGTTCCCCGTACTTGCATGGCAGTTCATAAATGTCTAACTCCAGTTCTAAGGGACTTAGTATCCTCTTTCAGACTCCGTGTGCACCATGAATTTACATGTAAATGCATGGTGCACAGATATACATGTAGGCAAAACACTCATACACATAAAATAAATATTTTTAAAAGAGCCCCAACTAAAGACATTTCTCTATACATTGCAGACTTCTGGCTACAGAAAATAAGTCAGTTGTTTATATAAATCTGTTTTCTACATTCAAACTACATAGAAGGAAAGATACTCAAAATGTGTGGCCAAATGTGCTGATACTCAATGTTATAAAAATAAATCCTCACCATATGTACCAACATCTAACCTCTTTGAAATAAAATATTAAGGTGACAAGTTGGAAGCATTTTCATCTATTTCAACAAACATGATGGCCTGGATGGCCTGGATGATCTCTATTCCTTGGTATTGCTGCTAGGTTCCACTAGGAAAACCAAGAGCACCTGCTGAGCCACCCAGAAGAAAGCAAGCAGAGCCTTCCTTTTAAGAGAACACACCTGAGTTGCATTACCTCTGGTGGGTTTGGGGAAGAGAAGACGCTTCCGTGGTGTTTGGACCAAAGTCAATACTGGATAAAACTGCAACAGATAAGAAACTCGGCCCACAGCATCATGCACAAAAGAGAACTCACTTCATTCTCATTAATTCAGCCAGGTTCTTTCTTAGGCTCTGTCTCTGTTGGGAAACTCTTTTTGGTCATGATTAGATCTCTTTCTCCATTCCAGACCTGCATCAGAAACCAAAAAGCACAGTTGGTATGTGCAGAAGTAATTCCCCAGTTTCACATCTGACATGAACGCTACAGCTATTTTCACTTTTCAAACCCTTGACATAAATTCTCTTCCTTCCTGTTTGAGTGGGATGCAGGAATCTTCCAGAAGACTATTTCAATTTCATGCTGATCTTAAAGTCCTTCCCAAAATCGGATGCTCTGGGCTTCTTCTCTTTCCTCCCCAAAGATCTCACTCATGCTGGGGACCTCCCAAGCTGCCTGAGCATTTCCATGCCAGGAGGCTTCTCTCCACAAACTCTGGACTGCCTGTCATTGTTTGACACTGGCCCTTGGGGCCCATTGTACCCTGAGAGACTAAATCCTAAAACTAGGCTTCCTTCTCCTTCAGATCGGGAGGGCTGGCCTGTGAAACTCTCGGATTCCTATAGGGATTGTTTCCATTTTAATTCCTAGCAAAGAGAACATAAAACAAAGCTTGAAGTGTCTGATTGAACAGATCTGAGTGCTTATAATCTGCCTCAGTGGTTGGAAGACCTTCAGTCTCATATTTGTGCATCCCTCACAGGCACATAGAACCTTCATCCTCAGTCTTCTCTCTCTCTCAAACTATCCAGGCACCTGGAGTATGCTTTGTCATGCTTATTCCCTAACAGCTGATAAACCTTGGAAAGAAGATTTTATATTTTACCCGTAAACATCCACCACTCCTTCTTTTCTATTTAATTTTTATCTTGTGTATATGCTATGTGCATGTGTGTTCTTATGTGTGCATGCAGGTACACAGGGACCACAGTGCCCCTGTGGAGGTCAGAGAGGACATTCACCTTGTAGTTGTTCCCTGTTACAAATGCAGGCTAGCTGTCCAACAAGATCCCAGGAATTCATTCGTCTCCACCCCGGTTTCCTTGTAGGAATGCCAGGATTATAAGCATGAGCTACCGTGCCCAGGTTTGACCTAAGTTCTGAGGATTCTATCTCAGGTTCTCATAATTTCTTGGCAAGTGCCTAGAGCCCCCTCCCCAGACCCTCATTTTTTTTAAAGTTATCCCCAAATCTGGATTCTCCTCTTTCATTCTACTTCTGGTTTCTTTTTCTTTCTTTCTTAATTTGTGTCTATGACCTATGTATATGTATACATTCTGTGTGTGTGTGCCCATACATGTGTGTGTGTTCATGCATGCCTGCCTGTGTATGTATGAGAGCATGTATGTGTGCACGCACAAAAGCACATGCACACATGAAGCAAGAGGTCAATGTCAGGTGTCTTCCTCTATCACTCTCTGCCTGATTTCTTGAGAGTCACTCAGTGGCCCAGAGGCTCACAGATTCAGCTAGGCTGGTTGACCAGAAAGCCCTAGGGATGGATCTACCTCTCTCCACTTTCCCAGCACTGTCATTACAGATGTGGATCTCTCAGCTCGGATTTGTATGTGGGTGCTAGGTGTCTGAACTTGAGTCTTCATCCTCACATGTCAAGCACTTCACCAGTGAAGCCATCCCTCAGCCCCTCCTTTTCTTTTTCTTTTTTTCTTTTCTTCTTTTTGGTTTGGTTTTTTTTTTTCCGAGACAGAGTTTCTCTGTGTAGTTTTGGTGCCTGTCCTGGATCTCACTCTGTAGTCCAGGCTGGCCTCGAACTCACAGAGATCCACCTGGCTCTGCCTCCCAAGTGCTGGGATTAAAGGCATGCACCACCACCACCCAGCTCCTTTTCTTTTTAAAATGTTGAATTTTTAGGTAACAAGAAATATGCTTATCCTGTACCACATGATATCTTCATGTATGTATCATTTCTAGTTCATCTTACAGCATTAGGAATAAGAGATTTAGTAGACACATTATCTCCTTGTGCATAGTTAGAAAACCCCTTGATATCATACTCCTGGGCTCAAGTCCCAACACTTAAGGTAAGAGTGGACACAGTGGTCCCCTCTTCTCTACTCTGAAAGAATGGTATCTTCCTGCAGACACTTTGAGCACGCACTTCCCATTTGAGCATGGGATAAAGCTGAGAAATGCTACAACTAAGTCCCAGCTATCTGATTCCTTGGGGGCATTCCACACACAGCTATGAAACACAAGCAAATCTCAGCATTTGAGAGCTTCCAATATACTCCTTCCAGCAAAGAACAGGGCGTGGATTTCATGCTTAATACTTTGTGGCTCTTCGTCTTACTTATAATACTAGCTAAGGCCATTTTAGTTTCAAGAAACAGGAAACAACTCAAGCGCAGAGCTGAAGCCAAGAAGCAGCAAACACCAGGAGGTTCTCCCTCCTTAGTCTGTCTGCTGGCTTCCTGCCTCTCGGGGAAACTGCGATTTTCACTCTTCCATTCATGGGACAGCTTTCAGAGGAGTGAGCTTTTCCTGTATGTGCTGGTGGTTTTACTCACAGGAAGTGACTCTACGTAAAGATTCTAGCTTAAGCACTGCTTTATCGAGAAGCAGCTGTGTTATTAAACCAAGAAGAGCCTCAATTTAGAATCTCAAATAATTTGTTCAATTTTGGCAACTATAGTTTCAAAATAAACACTGAACAAAGAAAACAAGCAAGTCCCTGAATGCAGCAGCGAGAGATCTGGATTCACTCTGTTACCAGCGTTGAATTCAAAGCAAACAATACAGGATTCTCTCTAGTCGGATTTCACCGTGGGTTAGAGGTCACTACTCATTTCTCCATCGGGAAAGGGTATAAAGTGAAGTGATCCTGACTAGCTAGAGGTGTAGCTTTAATGGGAACCTCCAACAGCTTCAAGGACTCCAGGTGCTGAATCAGAAGGAGGCCAATTCTCCCTCAGGAGCAAACCTGCTCCCTCCAGTTGCTGCCAAGGAAAGAGGAAGGAGATGCCCAGAGCCAGCGACAGCATCCATTTGGGCACTTGGAAGAATCTTAGGAAGATATTTTTTTCTCCTCAAATTCAACTGCTATGTTCCCAGGCTTTCCTTTGTTGTTCTACACACTCACCACAGAATCTGAAATCTGCTTAAGAGTCTGGATTTAGCTTTACCCCTGAATGTACTAACAAGCTCTCATCAGCCTGCTAAAGCAAAGGTGTTGATGGAGCATGATAATGAAGCTGCACATTCTCTCACCATCGTTAATTAGAGGAAAATGCAAGGTTGGACAATTCATGTTGAACAAAGAAGACACGCAGAGAGAATGTAGGCTGAGCCAGCTTGTGATGAGATCTAAGACTCGGAACCTGATATTCAAATGCAGCCTAAAAGGGCCTCAGCTCAGACTCCTGAAGTTTGTTTTAATGTCATGTTTCCACCAAAGGACAGTATCTAAGCAGTAGCACTGTGTCTTTGCAAGATTACAAAATAGGGATGTTTTGCGAGTTTTCACTAATACATAACTTGGAACTCAAATGCCTTTTCAAGCTTTCTAATTTAATATAGATGGCACACTTGTACTGAGTCCTACTTCCTACTCATGTGGCTAAAGTTGCCATAGCCAGTACTGAAGGACTTCTCAGCATACAAATAGCTCTCTCATTACCCCGTTGTGGGTGAGGCACTACTTGTCCAGTAGTAATCTTGTAGGTCCTCAAATAGGACCATGTGACTCATCCTCTCAAATCCTCGACTTTGGCCACAGCATTCATCTGAATCTTTATTGCAATAGTCTATTCCTCTCAAGAGTGGGAATAAATACAGTGCCTAATTCACCCGAGGCTTAAACAAGCTAAGGGTTCCTTAAGTAGACGCCTGGCATGTGGAAGCACTTGATGATGAGAGCCAAGGGACTTTGACATGCATGGGGAAATATTGGTACAGAAACAATTTTAAATCTTCTTTCTATTGAAAATATTTTTTTCATACAATATATCCTGATTACAGTTTCCCCTCCGCCAACTCCAGGCCTTCTCTCTCTCTCTTTAGAAAACAAACAGGCCAACAAACAAAATCACAAACATACTAGAATAAAAAAATAATAAAAAGAACAAGAAACACACACACACACACACACACACACATATACACACACACACAGAACATTGAGACAAAAGAAAAACCACCCAAAACAACAGTAGACCAAAAACCTACAAAAATAATATTGAGTTCATTTTGTGTTGGCCATCTACTGCTGGGTATGAGGTTTATCCTTAATTCTCATATACTCAATAAGACTATGGAAATCTACTACTGTAGAAGTTTCTTAAACTATACATATGCAAAAGAAACCTAATTGGAGTCACCAAGTAACAAGGGAGACAATGCCCCAACTAGATATTTTTTGCCACCGAGTAAAACCTCCAGTGCTAGGAATTAGTTACATCTAGTTGAGTCATTGGCCAAAGGGACTTCATGGAAACCCCCAAACAATTAAGTCTATAGCCAAGGCAATTGTTTTCCACAAACTGATGTTGAGACCTATTTCTGAAGACAACATTTAAACATCTCGTTGAACATGGAGAAGTCAAGCTGGTGCCTAACTAGAGTCTACCAACTAGTGTTTATGGTATTGAAAGGTACTCTGCATTCTACCAGAGGAGAAAGGTAACCACCAACCCAGTTACAAACTCTTCATTCTACGGTGGTGACCTACCTGCATGATAAGGTAGTGCAAAGTGGCATAAAACTTGTGGGAGTAATAAACCACTATCTGATCGAATTTCAGGCCCACTCCATGAGATAGAACCCGTGCCTGACACTGCTTGGATGTCCAAGAACTTGAAACTAGTTCAGCAATAGCCCTAGGGGAAAATCAAATGCTATTGTTCTGCTCAAGGAGTTACAATGAAATGACTCCTAACAAGATTCTGTTCTACCCATAGATCAGTCTCTTGCCCAGCCAACATCAGAGAAGCTTCCTCCTGCAGTAGATGGGAACTTACACAGAGACCCACAACCGGACAACGTGAAGAGAGTGAGAGACTTTGGAGCACTCAGTCCTAAGTGGGAGATCTTCATCAAACCCCTCCTGTGAGGGGTCAGGGAACTTCAAGAAAGGGGAGATAGAAAGATTGTAAGAGCCAGAGAGGATGGATAACAAAAAGGAAACAGTGTCTTCCAGACACAAGAGTGATGAAATATGACACACAAAGAATGTGGCAGCATGCACAGGGCCTGCACAGCTTCAAGCCAGACAAGGTTCCGTGTGAGAAGAAGTGGGCACGAGCTCCCATCCCTAACCAAGAAGCTATCTCCAGTTGTTATCTGCCAGCAAAGGGAAATTTACTTTTCTCCCACTTTAAATCTTGATTTCCAAATCAACGCTAGTCTTTCACCAGTTACTCCAGCATCAGCTGGCTTGAGTTAATAGTTAAAACATGTTCAGGGCCATCTCAAAGGGAGCATTCACTTTGCTGCTTATAAAGTTAGTAGATTTCAGAGAAACAAGAATCCTGGCTTCACGCTTTTCCACACTCACAACTTCTTGTGATCATGACAGATCGCTGGGCATGCTTGTCACCACCAAGCCACCTTGAGTAGCTGGCCACTCACATTGTTCTTCTTTTAGCTAAGACAGATCTGCTATGCTGGCAGAGAAAAAAAATTAACTGATCAAATATCAAATGCTTTCAAATTACAAAAATGCCAATAGCATATTTTAGAAAGAGGAAAAAAAAAAAACCTTTCCATTTCTAAAATGAGATGCCCAGCCACTTGCGGCTATTAAAAAAAATCTAACAGATTCCAAACTTGGAAGTTTTCTTTCTTTTACTTTATGAAATTAATAAAATACCAATTTAGTGGTCTGGGTGCCTCATAAAATCATCAGTAAGAAAAAAGTTTCAGGAAACAAGTTTGAAGAGAGCCCAAGAAATCTCAGCTTGAAAACATGAGCCCATAACAGATTATGATATTTACAAAGATTTTTACCTTGATCATGAAAGGCAAAGTATAATCCTTAATGTACTAATAAAAACAGAACATTGTTTTTCTATACTATGGTTTAATTCTCAAAGATAATCTTTCATGTAGAGATAATTCAAATATAATAAACAGAAACAGATTGATACATTGGGATATAAATCAAAAGGACATTTTTCTGCTTTTAATTTTGTTTTACCTGGTTTGGATACAAAGTTTTAGAAAAATATTGTTTTCTCTTTATTAATGTTTAAGGCATTTTATTACAGAGAATTGAATTCAAATGTAACCACTAACATTTTAATGATGGTCCTAAAAGCCTTTCTAATTGAAACTAGAACTGAGAACTTGAAAGTTGCTGAAGAGTTCAGAAGGTACCACCTTCAGTTCAGCTCATCCCTTCAGTTGCTCTTTAGGCTGTCAAATAAAGAGGAAAGAAATTTCCAGAACAAGAGAAAACGGTCTGCGAGACCCTGGGCAGAGTCTTAGAAAGCCTTGGTCTAACCTTCTTTTTCCGATTTATTTATTCAATAAATTTTTTTTTTTTAAAAAAAAGAGGACTGTTAAAGGTAGAAGTGAATGGCCAGGAAGACTGCTCAGTGGGAAAAGTGCCTGCTGATTGCACGGATTAAATGCATTGGTGATTAGTCCTGAGTCATTATAATATATGGGTATAGCATTAAGGAAAGAAATAAAAGTACTTCCCTTCTGGGTCATTTAACCTAGAGCAAGTCTAGATCTGAATTCTCTACTTTATGCTCCCTGTGTCTTCCATCTCCCCATGTTCAACATCAGACTCCCCACGTTGTGAGTCTGAATCTCTGCCTGCCTGAAGACTGTCTTGTGAATCTGTCCCTGAGGCTGTCTTCTGTCTGTGTGTGCCCACTGTACGGCAGTGTCTATCCATGTCTGACTGCCTGTGTATGACTGTTGGGCTACTGTTCCCTCAAAGGGCTTTGCTCTCTCTTGTATTGAACAGAACAGAAAGCATAACACAGGGAAGGAGTGGGGAACTTTACAGAAATCTTTGACAGAGTTTAACAAGGGATTAAGTCCCTGACTCCAACTGATCCTAGCTGACCAAACAACAAGCATCATTGTTTATCAACCAATAGCCATAAATGTTCTGTTCAACATTTATGATAGATTTTAGGAAGCTGCTTTCAACCTCTGTATTGGCTACTTTCAGCAAATGATACACATGCACTTTTTTCTTGGCCGGGGTATGGAAGAGCACATAACTTAAGATTGTAGCTAAGCATTAGCTTAGGTTGTAGCAGTTGATTACACGGGAAATGCAAGGCAAGTAAGGATGATTGTTACACTGTTCTCCTAAAGGTAGGTTAAACAAACAGACTGAGTACATAGTAGGGTTGAAATTTTAAGTGACCTCAAGGTATATTTTTAACTTTGGCTGTGAAGTTCAACTAAAGCTCCAGTCTCTTAGACTGTAAGAGATAGTTTCATAATAATGAATCACCATGGATGACCTAATCTGATCCCCAGAACCTTCATAAAAAAAAATTCAGCTGCACCAAGACACACATCTCTGATCCCAACACTCCTACAGAAAGATGATAAGCAGAGACAGGAGAATCAGCAGGAAGCCTGGGAACTAGCTAGCCGGGAGTACACTGCATGGCAGAAACAAGAGAGGCCCTGAATCAGTAAGGTGGGAGGTGAGAACCAACCCCACAAAACTGTCCTCTGACCTCTACATGCACACCATGGCATGCATGTGCCCCCCCGACACACACCCATCATATTAAAAATTTGAAAACTAGAAGTATACATTGTTTCATAAAAAGAAATAACTATAAAATAAATAGCTTTTGTTCCTGCCTGTTACTAGCAAACCATCTATTTTAAATGCTTCCTCGTCATTGGTCAAGGCAAGCTTGTCCATAAATAAGCACTGAGAATACATACAATTCACCAACACATAAGAAACACCAACATTGGGAAGTATGGGATGCTTCCTTCCCAAACACATATAGGTGGTTTTTGCCATAGTGTCAAGCAATCCCCCCTCTAGATAGACCATTTGCCTGCCATAACTGAACAGGAAGATTACCAGAATTAGCTAAGCCTGTACTAGCAGGCCTGTCATCTCAGTTACTCAGGAGGCTGAGGCAGGAGGATCACAAATTCCAGGATTGTTTCAGCCATGGAACTAGTGCAAGGCCAAACTGAACAATTTAGTAGGAACTGGAAAGAGAGAGAGAGAGAGAGAGAGAGAGAGAGAGAGAGAGAGAAAGAGTTGGGGATGTGGCTCAGAGGTAGAGTGCTTGCCTAGTATGTGCAAGACCCTTGGGTTCAATCCCCTATAAGAGAGAAAGAGAGAAAGAAATATTAGTGCTGTGGAACAATCTTTGTATACTGTAGATATGTATTGCTGTCATTGGTTAATAAAAAGCTGATTGGCCAATGGTGAGGCAGGATTTTAGGGGCAGAGAGAAGACTGGGAAGAAGAAGGGAGGAGTCTAGAGAGTCTTGAAAGAGATGCAGATTAAGCAGGAGATGAACATGCCAACCTGAAAGAAGGTACCATCATGTGGCAGAGGGTAGATATGAAATATGGGTTAATTTAAGTTGTAAGAGCTACTTAGTAACAAGCATAAGCTATCGACTGAGCATTTATAATTAATAACAAGTCTCTGTGTGGTTATTTGGGAGCAAGCGGCAGGACAGAGCTGACCTGTGGTCCTGATGAAAAGCTCCGCCTACATACTAGTGAAATAGTTATCAAGTACATTAAAATGAATGTCATTAGCATGCTATTGTCCTGGCCACCATAATCTGTGTTACATTATAAAGACAATGACCAAGACTTCCTGGACCTTTGGTTTGACCTTCCCAGTGAGGTGGAAATCCGGTTCCCAGTCAATAACCACAGATACAGCTGTTGGAAGACCACTGACAGGTATTCACCAGTGTAGGGCTGATGTGAACCTCAGATATGGGCTGTGTGTGGAGTGAGACAGGCGTGTGCCCTGTTCTGATCTCTGTACCCAGGCGTGGGCTTCCCTGGGTGTCCGAAGAGAGTAAGAGGACCCCAGGGTCAGGCAGTTCCAATGAGCAAAAGCCAGCAGGAGAATCAGGTGTGTGCAACAGCCAAAACACAGGTGGTCTTTGAGTCAGCCATGATAGGAACCCAGGAGCCAAACTGGCATTTTTGGGGGGAAAAATAATATTTACTTTTACTTTATGTGTATGGGTGTTTTGGCTGCATGTATATATGTCCCCCCGTATATGTACAGTGCCCCAGGGGGGCAGAAGAGAGCAACACTCTTCCCCTGAAACTGGAGTTACAGACACTTGTGAGCCACCATCTTGGTGACGGAAATCGAACTCAAGTCCTCTTGTTTATCTCTAATAAAAATAATGTTAAATATAAAGAAAAGCAAAAGTGCACAAAACAAAAAGCCTCCCAACTTGTCTAGCATATACATGTATCTGCCCCTAAAATTTTCAGTATTTTTGTCATGGTTTGTATTACTCTGGATATGCTTCAGTCATGTGTAAATATATAGCCATATTCTTTACATACACACTTGTACTGTTCTTTTACCTAATATTTTCCAGACAAAATACAGTTTGGATAATTTTCCATGACAGCACATATGGATCTTTTTTCAAATGTATTCTACTTTATGACTATACAATGATTTCACAAATTTCTAATTTATGAATGTTTGTTTCCAGTTTCTTCACATTTGAACAGTTTTTTCTGTTATATGTGTGTGATTGCTCAAATAGCATGCACATTTTGAATCCATACATCTTGTCAAGCTGATTGCTTCACCCACATACATGTTGACAAGTTGATAGCCCCACCCACAGTATACGCAATGTGAAAGAATTCAATCCTCAGCATTAGCAATACAGCAGTATCATCAGGCTGGCTAGCAACTGAAAGCATATGTATCACACATATGTTAGAAAATTTATGTGGCTATTTAAAATTACAGTGTAAAAGAATAGCCATATATGAGTATAGTAATGATATATTAGGGAAAAATCAAGGTACAAAGTGTAACATAGGCACAATATTCTTTTTAAATATGTATTTTTAAAAGACTTATTCATTTTATTAATGTGAATGGGTGTTTTGCATACATGTATGTCTGTGCAACCAACTTCAGACAGTGCCTATGGAAGCCAGAGAAGGGCGTTTGGCCCCTGGGACTGGAGTTACAGACATTAGTGAGCTGCTGTGCAGGTGCTGGGAATCAAAACCAGGTCCTCTGGAAAATCAGCCAGTGCTCTTGACCTCTGAGCCATCTCTCCAGCCCCCTAAACTCTTCTAATAAAACCTTTCTGAGTTTTAGCTTCCTCACTAATAAAATGAAGATGATAACACTCATCCTAATGTGTTATCAACAAAAAATTACTATTTATGAAAGATAAATAAACTATATAGTTTCTGACAAATTATAAGATTCTCTAGTTGAAGCTGATGGTCAAATTGTCTCCAGAACTTCTCAGTTAGTGGTACAACACAGGTTAGTTCATAGGACTTAGGCAGATAAGGCCAACCAGAGACAAGTTTAGCAGGCACACGCAGCCATGCCTGGAACAGCCCGCACGGGCTTCCACACAGTGTAATGCTTTCCCATCCCATTGTCAGCCTTTCAGTCTACAGGTGCTTACCCTTTCCACAGAACTTTCCCTGAGTGCCCAGCCTGGGACAGCTTTCCCTTTTCTTACCCTTCAGACACCTGAACAGTGAATTTCCATGCCTTGCACCGCTCTATGTCAGCTGTGAAGAAGAGACTCAGTCCAAATCGCTGTCCTACCTGGATCCCAAACAAGAGAGAGAATTAAGTTTATCTTAGATTATGTACTTAAGGTTCCTTTCACTGTGTTTGACACAAAATACAGTTACAATAAGTGTTAATTAACACTGTTAATATTGGCATTCTTGTTTCCACCTCCCCTTATACACAGTGATGAGAATTTATTTCAACATAATTTCAAACCCAATTCTTTTTTCTAAACAAGTTTATCTAGATTGACATATATTTTATAAAGCTTTATAAAAAGCTTTTATACTTTTTACACTCCATATAAAAAGTATACTTTATATTAGTACTTTTTCAGACATACCTTTATACATTCATATTTAAATTCACAGTATTAAAATAATAAAGCACCAAAGGTCACAAATAAAAGACACATATTTGGGAATTGGGTAGAAGGTGAAAGAATTAAAAAAAAACAAACGAGCACACATAATTCTCAAAGTCATGCTCTAGACTTGAGACATCATTAACCAATTCACAAAGCATAAGAAAAGGCAGTAATATCTTTACATGAAAACAATGAGAGATGGTGTGTGTGTGTGTGTGTGTGTGTGTGTGTATCTGAAAGATCTGATTTAGATCAACAATGTACACATGCCTTGTGTATAAGCAAATGTGTTATCTATTTCTTTTCACAGAGACCAAGCCCATGTGTAACACATCCACATTTGTGTCATGTGACAAACAGATGTTGCACTTCTCTCTTCACTGACTGAACAAGTGTCACTCAGTTTGGATCTGAACAAAATGGCTGCACTAAATTTTGACTTAATGATGTCAGAAATCTCAAAGCAGTTTGCATGAAGTGAAGCAAAACATCCCCATGGGTCCCAGGGCGGTGCTCACTCGGAGCACAGGGACTGCAGTGTGCAGACACATTTGCACAGAGTCCCCTCCTTTAGAATCAGTTCAGCAGCCTGAAGGCCTCCTTTGCTCCCTGCAGCCTTGCTTTCATGTTTTTAGTACAACCTTAGAAGAAATGCAATGCTTGTTTTTGAAATCATGCTCCCCGTTCATGGCTGGTGACAGGGCTGCTAATTGGCAATTTAAAACCCACATGGGGCCGACAAGGTCTCCTAAGTGGTGATCAACAGGCCTGATATATAATGAGAGAGGGAACCTTGGGGATTAACAGTAAAACATGTCCATTATCTTATTTTAAAGAACAAGCCACGTGAAGACTCCATCTCAAGCATCCACTGTATTGCACTGTTCTTCAATAACAAATTGGAATATATTGTATAATGTTATACTAACCCCACTAAGTGCTTTGATGTGGAACTGCTCCAGGAATTTAAATTCATTGTTGATCTAATTTGGATGTTTGCTTAGAGTGGATTAAATGGAAAGTGCGGATGTAGGAATAAATACATTGACAGGCAGCATCATTTATAGCAGGATCTCTGCACCATGTCGGACTTTGACTAAATTTTAACCTCATTACTAGCCAATAAGCAATTGTGCATAATAAGCTGATGCCTTCTGGATGTGCTCAGAAACGTCAATCTTCCCACTAAGCGCAGATAAGCTTATGGGTACAGGGAGCAGAAAAGGGAGAAGAAGGATCCTTCTGTGTTGTGAGGCACTGACGACGAGCAGGCTTGGCGCTCCTGCACTACTGTGTATCCGGATGTGGTTGCTCAGTAGCCCCTACCGACAAAACTCCATGCTCTGGACATCATAATGCCTAGGAAAGTAGCAGATCTGTAAGATTATAAAGCCTGTCTTCTAGATGACGAACTCTTGGGAAACAATTACAAGAGAGGAGACATCTAGCACCTGCTGCCATCCTTTATCTAAGGGCGTGGGGCTCTGGAGTCAGGATACTACTTGCAATAAATTTGAACAATGTAAAAATAAGTGTATGTAAATTTTCATGAGTCAGACACATGGATTTCATTTTGTCATACAAATTTTGAGGGTGATTTTAAAGATACATTCAACACAAAGCATTTATTCAGTAATTCAGTAATTTTCAGTGCTACAGCTGTATATATTCAAGATTCAAAGGAAAAACATTTTTGTAAATTCATAATACTATCAGCTGTGGTTCTCGGTTTGCCAATTAAACATGAGATGTGATTTGTTTTAAGGTTAGTTAGCAAAGTTGAAGTTGGAAATTAAGTTATTTCAAACACAGCTAAAGTGCTGATTAAATCTATCTGGGATATACTGCTTGGAGGACCTGGATTTATAGTCAATAGAACATTTGATAGTCTTTGTCTTAAGAAATGCATTGTAAATCTATGGCTACCCTGTTCTGTTTAGCTATTCATTTGCGTGGATACAGAGAATTGAGTAGGAAAACCTTTAAGGATGCCATAGAGGTTATAAGACCTCAGGAAGAGAAGAAGAGCATAAATTTCTCACAATGATCTCAGACTGTTCCTCAATGACCCGTGTGCATCTCAGACTGCTCTCCCTACCAAAGGAAAGTCTCAAACAGCACCAGCAACCTTCTAAAATCTAATAAATGTTAATTAATTAACAACAGATAAACGTTACTAAATTAGCCTTTGGTGAGTTACCTGCACATAGGTGATGCTATATGAACACAGTGCAATGTCAGCAGCCATGCAGATGGAGCTCAGGGATGGAAGGAGTGTTGAGTGCCTATTTTCAGGTTTGCTCCAAAAAGCAAAGAGCTGTACAAAAGAGACCCAAGGCAACAACCTTGGTGTTTATGCAAGCATACACAGAGAGAGTGCTGCAGTCTCTCAGGAGAATGCTGTTGAAAGTATAAAAATAAACAGTGGTGTACAACACACATACACATATATTTATACACATATGCACACACACAAGGAAATACAGTCAGATATTCCCAACAGTGATACAGATTGATCCAATTAAAGTTGCAATTTTTCTGTACATTGACATATTTTTTTTAAATGTTCAACATTGGTGGCTATTACTCTTTTACTTTCTTTTTAAACTTGTTTACGTCAGGCATTTTGTGACAATGACACAAAGTCTGATGTGGATGTGACTGCTGGAGCTGTGGAACTCCAGTGATCACCTCAGACTTGGAGGGTGAAGCTTATGTGTTGGAACAGTAAACTAGGAATCTGACTTTCCCCCTTCCTTCCTCCCCTCTCTCCCTCCCATTCTCCCTCTCTCTTTCTATTTATATATTTATTTGTCTATTTGTTTGTTTATTCTATGTGGTTTTTACATCATGTATCATGATCCCATTCATTCCCTGTCCCTTCACATCCACCTTCTGTCCCTGCACTCCTCCCTGAATAAAACAAAATTCAAGAGAAAAAGAGGAAAATAAAAGAGAAAAAATTTTAAAAAGGAAGGAATTTTTTAAAAATCTCATCATGGAAGCTTCAGTGCAATCCAACGACTCACACCGTATACCTCTTTGTCCAGACATCTCTACTTACAAGTGCTCATTGCAAAGTCATTGGTCTGGTTCGAGGCTCCTGGTCTCCACTACATGTTCAATGCTGGGCCCCCCCTAGGACTCTTCCTGCTCATTCCACTGGTTCCCTGTGTTGTGGAGATTCTGCAGCTTTAGGTCTGTGGGTCAGGTTCCTTCACATGCCCCAGCAGATCACAGATGGAGTGGATGTTGGGACAGGCCAAGTCATAATCCTGGGTCTGGGCCTGGACAGCTGTAGGGTTGGTCCACCAGATGAGAAATGGGGACAGCTCTCCAATGGTCACAATTTCAGGGCTGGCTCACCTGCACCTGAGCTAACAATGTTGGCTTGTTTGTGCTGCCCTGGTGAGGTGCAGGGCCTGCTCTCCTGAGTGTTGCATTTTCTTATCCACTAATATTTTGAAACCATTTTTAAAATGTAACTAAATATTCATCCTACTAGACCCACCATATGCATTACAGACAAAAATGTTTTATACTTAATTTCTACTCATTATAGCCTGAGAGAGAGAGAGAGAGAGAGAGAGAGAGAGAGAGAGAGAGAGAGATCTGATATTGAGGGGCTAGAGCACAGACAGATTTAGAACAATTCTTGTGTCAAAGAGTGATATACTTTCAAAATACTTTTTATATTCATCATGGGATTTGATGGTGTTCGTCTCCCAAGATTTAGGAATTAGAAGTTTGGTCCCCGAGGTGTAGGCATTGGGAGGTGTGCAGAGCTTTGGAGAGATAAGAGCTACAGGAAGTCCTTAAGTCCAGTGAGGTGTGTTGCTGGAAGGGACTGCATGACCCCAGTCTGATGTCTTCCTGTTCTGAGATGCACCTTCTTACTCCCCAGGTGTTCTCCCCATGTCATCCTCCATGACTTGATTTGCTCAAGAAGTACCCTCCCCAAAGCTTTAAATGTTTTCTTAGCATATATTAATTGTGCATAATAATGGTTTCATTATGACATTTCATGCATGCATATGATATATTTCAACCATGAAATCATTCCTCTGTAACCCTCTCTTGTGTCCTTCCCAGTAATTCCTTTTCTCTTCCCAATAAACCCATTTCTACTTTCTTTTGTTTGTTTTAGTAAGTGTGTGTGTGTGTGTGTGTGTGTGTGTGTGTGTGTGTGTGTAACCCAATGGACTCCATTTGGACTTTAAACTTTAAAGTTTGGCCTAACTAAATCTCTCTATAAAGTTAGCCTGCCGAGAGTATTTTGCTATAGTAATGGAAAACAGACTGTTTCTGTTCCGTTATTTTTACTGATACTATGACCATGAAATAGTTGCAATCTTGTTCCTGTAGCACCTAAGTCACAACATATTTCTACCTAGTCTACTCAGTCCCAACTGTCCCATTTGTAGCTGTTCTTATCAAGCGTCTTTGGGACTTAAGGTTTTGGGGTAATTCCTCGGATCCTGTCATATCAAGTGTAAACCACTTGGTATGATTTACCTAACTCCACACAAATCACTTTTCCCAATAATACTCCAGAAAAAGTAGTATCTACTTGGTACTGTGACGTCACATAAGAGAACCTGCCATTTAAAACTCTCTGCTGCTGGGGCTGCTGTTTGGAGATGGGTGTCTTTCTATGTGCCCAGACTGGCCTTGAACTTGTGGGCTCAGGTGCCTTCTACCTCAACCTCCCAAGTAGCTAGGAGACTCAGTATCTGATTGCACTTGGCTTCTTTTCCTCCTCCCCCTTTCTCCCCCTCTCTTCTTCCACTTTCTTCTTTTTAATGCAGCAGTTAATTTTTAAAAATATATTCCATCTGTTCCATGTATCACAGCGGATGGAATCTGCCTGTGAAATCTGCCATGCTGTGAATATATTTCTTCATTCAAAAATCATTTTCTGATCACTTTCTTCATGCTCCATGTCAGAGAGAAATACCATAGTGCCAAAGATGGAAATGTGGCCAGGTGGCAGTGGCACACGTTTTTAATCCCAGCACCTAGGAAGCAGAGCCAGGTGGATTTCTGTGAGTTTGAGGCCAGCCTGTTCTGCAGAGCAAGATCCAGGACAGGCACCAAAACTACACAGAGAAACCCTGTCTTGGAAAAAAAAAAGATGGAAATGTGAAGACCTAAAGCATATACACAGAGAGTGTTACGGGTTTGTTGTTGTTAAACCTTTATTAAACCTCTACACTGACAAGCACCACTAGCACCCACCAAGGGAGTTTCCTAAAGAGAAGACATGAAGTGAGGTACTGCAAAGGACCTCCAAACAACCTTTGCACATTCTAAAAATGAGATTTTAAAGTTAATTTGTTTTCATATATGTGTGTCTGTCACATGTGTACGAGTGCCCATGGAGACCATAAGAGGGCATGAGACACCCTAGGACAAGACTCTCATTTGTAAATACGTTTGTATCTTTAAAAAATAATTTGCTTCTTCTTAGTTAAGACTCATCAACTGAAGGCCTTCTCTCAGCTTCTCATATTGGTAATGCTGTGGGCTAATGAAGCAAAAATGGGGTGGACTGTGGCTCATGCCTACAATCCTAGCCCTTGGGAGACAGAAGCAGAAGAATTACCACAGGTTTGAGATCATCGTGGGCTGCATAGCAAGTCCCAGACCAGCCTGGACTAGGCTCAAAACAAAGTCATTTTAATTAATTGATTAAAATAAAGCCTATTACCAAGTTTCCTGTCACAAAGACTGGGTATTTCCAGACATTCACCATCAATGTTCTGCCTTTTTCCTCTTCGGCATTCCAGACTCAGCCTCTGGTGATGTAAGCTATGTACACAAGCCATTATCTTTTCTGTGGTGATTTATAATCTGCAATTTTAGGAAGATTCAGTTTCTTATCACTTTAACAAAATTTCTACACTAGTATTTTTTCTCAAGTTCTTGTGGAAACAAAACCCCTTGAAGGATTTCTGATCTCTGAATATGGAAAGTTTTGTTTAAATTACAAATTCAGAATAATACCTCTGTTTATGCTAAAACTGCTGCACTGATGTTTTAAATGGCTTATAAACTCGACTAGCACACACAAATGAAGCATAGCTGTGCCTTCTCTAGGACGCCATGAACATCCATGGAATGTCTCTGAGAAGCCTGATAGGACACCATATTCCGAGGAGCACTGAGTGCTGAGGAGGCTTGGTCCTCTGGGGCTCGTATGTGTTAGTTAACATGCACAGCCCCTCTTCCTTTCTCTGGGACCCCACTGCTCATGCTCTCTTCGATCCCACTGAGGCTTTTCAATCTTGATTCCAATTCCACTACAAGCCAAATATCAATTTAAACACAGAGATATTTTCCAGCAGGGCCTTATGCATGCTTGTAGAAAGGTCAAAAGTTGTAAAGCAAACAATTTTGGCTCAAATATCAAATATTAAATATCCACTTGATTATTTAGAAAAAATACATCTTACATTTAAACAAGATAAAAGGGAACTGCAAGGGTCACCATCAGGCTGTCCCTAGGAAGCTTCCAGGCAGTAAGACTAGATACAAAAGAATGTGGCAAATTACCTAGAGAAAGTAGTTTTTACTGGTGTTTTACAAAGGGTGTTCTGAATTCACATACTCTAGAAGGAAGGAGCCTCGACCCAAGTATTCAGTCTTACCAGGGTAACACACTCTGAGTTTTAAAAGGAGGCACCGGCTGGGCGGCGGCGGCAGTGATGGCGTACACCGTTAATCACAGCACTCAGGAGGCAGAGCCAGGCAGATCTCTGTGAGCTCAAGGCCAGCCTGGTCTACAGGGTGAGATCCAGGACAGGCACCAAAAACTACACAGAGAAACCCTGTCTCAAAAACAGCAACAACAATAAAACAAAAAACGAAAAGAAAAAGGAGAAAGGCACAGTTTAGGAGGATATTCACTGTTTTGTTATTTTTTCAATTTTTTTGTTGCTACAAAAAGTAGCTGGGTCTTGGAAATTTACAAAATAAAGGGATTTGGTTGGCTTACAGTTTTTGAGCCTGAAAACCCTGGGTAACATACATTTCTGTCAGGCCTTCAGTGAGGATTGCGTCATGTCACAAAGGGAAAACACAGGTGCATGGTGGTCTGCTTTCTATAGCCCACTTTATCAAGAACTGACTCCAGGAAAGCAGTAATCCTTCCCAAGGTTATCTTACACTGAGCCCCAGCTCTTACAGGTCCCACCTCAGTAAGATTACCACAAGCTTATAGGTCATGAACTTTAGGGGACAAACTCAAACCATATCCCAAACCAGACTTTTGGGTAGCTCATCATCTTTGTCAGGTTGCTTTTCCTTCAGGCACACACTCCCATCCTCTTTTCACTGGAAGGTGTTGGGAAGCAGGGCAATATGGATTCTGTGGGGACTTCTCTTACGTTGAAGACTTGGGAATTCCTTTTGGGAATACAATGTCCTCTCATGGATCGTTTCTGCTTATGAAATACAGGTTCTGAACATGAGTAAGCAAAGAACCTTTGTAATTAAAGTTTTCCTGCCTGGCCCACAGTCAGGACAAATCTCTGTCACCCACCAGTCCCACAGCCGCTCATACCCAACCAAGTAAACACAGAGACTTATATTGCTTACAAACTGTATGGCCGTGGCAGGCTTCTTGCTAACTGTTCTTATATCTTAAATTAATCCATTTTTATAAATCTATACCTTGCCACGTGGCTCGTGGCTTACTGGTGTCTTCACATGCTGCTTGTCCTGGTGGCAGCTGGCAGTGTCTCCCTCTGCCTCAGCCTTCCACTTCCCAGAATTCTCTTCTCTGTTAGTCTTGCCTATACTTCCTGCCTGGCCGCTGGCCAATCAGTGTTTTATTTATTGACCAATCAGAGCAATTTGACATACAGACCATCCCACAGCAAACCTTGGCAACAGAGAGTGTGTCAAGGTAACATCGAACATTCCTCCCCATTTTGAAAACCACAGCCATCTTTTTCCTTTTAACCCCTACCCCATCCCCACACCTCTTTTTGAAATAAGGTCTCCTGTAGGCCAGGCTGGCTTAGAAATTGCTATGTAGTCAAGGATGGCCTTGAGTTTGTGATCCTCCTCTTCAGTGTGAGGATGACAAGTTGCACCATCACACCCCCTTTTGGCTCATACATTTTCATTTCTTCCACATTTGCTACAAACCTTAATGGGAGGGCAACCCACATGTAAATTACTCTTTCTCTAATTCCATTTTCTTTATCAACTCCAACAATGACTCATTATATATTGAAATGTTTATGCAGAACTAGTGAGAAATTACAGCTGCTTGGACAGCCAGAAGGCTTTCTCATTACAAGGAGAAATGAACACTAAATTCTGAGGATGACAGGAAGTTTACTGGCTCAAAACAGGCATGGCATAAATCTGACTCCGTGAAAACCTGAAGCCCTTATTCAGGTTAAAGTGAACAAGAACTGTAACAGCTCAGGGAGGTGTGCAATTTTTAGATTCAGTGTCCTCATTATAGAGTAAAAATAGAAATATCTAGATAGTATTCCTGCCTTGTACTAAAGTAAAACAGGGAAATAAGCCTATGTGGCTTCAGTTTCTCTGAGAACTTTTCTGAGAATATGAATCATGAAGTCTCAAATATACAAAGTGATGAGAAGGATAAATAGTTTGTTAAATTATATGATATGTTAAAATTAATACATAGCTAGGATTTTGCAAAAAAAAAATAAATAAACCAAGAACAATAATAGAGAGTGCTGGGAAAGGGTTTGAGTGTCATTTGTGCAAATGATGTGAGCTCTTTCCTACATCCTCTCTGAGAAAATGAGAAAAAGCAAGACTGATGCAAATATCGGGATAATTTAAAAATGTTTGTAGTTTCCTCTCTAGTTCACTTTGCCTCAGAATCATCATCTTTCTCTGTTACTTCTAAAATAAAATGAACCTATTTATATATGCAAATATTATTACTGAAATATTTAAAAATGCCCAGTGCCAACTTCGAATTCTTGGCTGCTGTTCACATCATTGTTTTTAAAAAAGAGATTGATCTTTGTGCAGAAGGGACATTTTCAGGACATAAAGGACAAACAGTTTTGGTGACTCACCTTTATCTCTCCACCAAAGATGTTTCTATGTCCAGTTGCTTTCTCCCTGTCTCTGATGTTTTAAATAAGCCAGGGTGAAATCTATACCAACTCTGTCCCTGACCCCATCTGCCAATTTCTAAGTTTATATATCAGACAACACAGGGCTTTTATCTATTTCATAAGTAATAATTATTTGGAGGGGAACTATACGACCTGTGGTTCTGACAAAAGGATGTCTGTTTAAAGAGCTGTTCAACCATGGTCACCCGTCAAGGGGAGAAGACAGAGAAGGTTCCCAAATGTTGTCTGGCCACAACACTCTCAGTCAAAACTGCTGGATTGGGGCACACATGTCCAAGATTCCTCAGTCTCCACATAAGTCCAAACTAATAGAATGCATTAATTCTTCTTGAAATAAAAATAGCACTTGAACTGACCTTGAATAACAGTAAGGATCAATAAACCTGTGTTAAGTTAAAATTTTCATACAGGACTCATAAGTGATAGGAATGGAGAAATCATTCTGAATATATTAAATATTAGCAATGAAGGGTACACCAGGAGAATGCACAGTGCTGCTGTAGAACATGAGCTTAAATATATGCTAAGGGAAGTAAGTAATGGATGAAGTTAGCCAGAGGGAAAAGGCACAGGTGTCATACTGCTTTTCTCTCTCTCTCTCTCTCTCTCTCTCTCTCTCTCTCTCTC
>CABHPH010152613.1:22855-45936 GCA_902168325.1 Peromyscus nudipes | reverse complement strand
GTATAAGTGATACTTTAGGGATACAATTCTGAATGATATTAATTTCTTCAGTTGCAATTCTGTAAGGTCTGGGGTGGCTATTTGGTTGGGAAGACTCTGGAACGTGCCAAGCTCGGTATGAGGGATCTGGAAACACCACACTGCCAGGGTCACCTGTCATGTTGCCCCTGTGTGGAAAGAACGGAGATGCCACAGCTGTGTACCAGCTCTGTGACTGCTCCATGCAGAGTCGGGGGTTCACCAAATTTGACTTCAGACAAGGGCTCTCATGTTAGTTTCTTCCGAAAGCTCTTCTTGATGGATACAATGTTGCTTCCTTGGGTCTCTTGGAATACAGGATAACTCTCCTACCTTGTCATCACTGTGAGGCTGTGGCAGACAAGTGGTCATTACTTGCTCTGGAGAGCTGAAATTACTGTCTGGAGATGGTCGCATCCTCCTCTTCCAGGTTGCTAAAGGGACATTAGGGTCACCGTCCTTGTTACCCAACTTGTGGTCCCTCCAAGCTCTCAACATGGCTATCCGTGGCTTGGGTCTCTGGGATACTGTTGCATCTGCCCTCTAGCCTGGATGGTAGGAGGAGGGAAATAGTCTTGGTTGCTTTTCATGATCATTACTCCTGCCTCCTGCCAGATCCTGCTCCAAGCCAACCTGGTCTGAAGTTTTGTTCCATTTACTCAGTTGCTGGCCAGACGCACTTCCTGATCAGGGCGTGTCCAGGCTTGGTTTTCAACCTTTTTCTCTCCTTTTATTTTTTTGCCTTTGAAACAAACTCTTGCTATGTTGCGTAGCCTGGCCTCTCTCTCCTTCTGTCTGCCTCTGCCTCCACAGTTCTGGGATTATAGGTGTGCATCACTACATAAGGTTCTTCACATACCTCTGGGTTTTTAAAAAATAAACTACCATCTTAAATTTTTTTTCTCATGTAGCTCAAGCTAACAAGCCCAACAGGGAAAATCTTGTCTGGAAGTCGCTATTTTTTTCCTTTCCCTGAATCAAAGTCAATTGTTTTCAGTGTTGCAGATTGACTCCAGGGCTCCATACACGTGCCACTGAGCTATATATACTCTCAAGCACCTGCATTAATTTTATTGTTAAAAAGCTATGTACTCAGTTCAGAGTATTTGCATTTGCTCATTTCCACTGATAAAGAGGTTCAGATTTGTGTGTCTTCTATTGAGGGCTGTGTTCATGGCACTAAATTGAAGGGCTTCTTGGGATAGTTTGCATTTTGGTTTACATCAGAACTCCCACGGGCTGATGAATGATTCACAGTCCCAAAAGATCAGTTCAGTGTGCTCCTAAGGGCAGCTTCCTATAAGGAGAGCAGCTACTTGGTTGCTGTCTGTCTGAACAGGTCAGTGCTGGCTCTGGTACTTGGCTATGGACCTGCATGTATCAGAGTACAATCAGTGACCAGTTGGTCCTTGTACTGTATTCAGCCGATGTCTTGACAGAGTCGGTTTCCACAGCACCTTTGAACACACTGCTTTTCCTAGATCTGTTCTCAAGGGAGTTCATAACCAGTAAATATGAACCACAGCTGTTTTATGTGAGCCCCACATTAAGTTGCACTTTCTGGTGGAATTCCGTGCAAGTCTGATGATCTTTAGCTGGTAGGACCGTCTTCATCCAGAATCAAATGGTAGCAGCTTCTCCTAGGCCACCTACAAGCATTGGTTTAAAAAAAAAATCTCTCATTTGGAGCTGATTCTAATAAAAGTAAACACTAATGGGTCCTTCCCTCATATATCTCATTACAAAATTCAGAATTTGAATTAGCATGATTCCTTTGAGTGGGGCTCACATACCTGTGTCCAACATTCACCCCAGAAGTAGCTATGATGATAGATTAGAACTCAACTCTCTCCTTCATCTCTAACATCCCAAAGCTTTTCCTTCCCCCTCCTGCCCAACTTAAATAGCCTTAATATTTGAATGTGATCGAAGCTCCGGAGCCATAGGATTATGTGTACTTCCAGAATGTCATAAAAGCCCCAATCAGCTGTTCATCTTTGGTATCTAGTATTAAATTAATTGGTGAGACAAAAGCGCCAATACACATACTACCTTGGACATGTGAGTAGTGACCAAGTATCCTACTTTTTACCAGCAGATGGTATGACTAATTTCTATGCTGGTGTAAAACAAATGCCTTACTGCTTTAAATTGCCATACAATTAAAAGTGATTCTGAAAGTATTTGCTCCACACTTCATAGTCAAAAGTTTAATATCCTTGTTTTATAAGAGCTCTTACAAATAACTAACCAAAACCTTAAAAATGGGCATAGGGTTTGAACATTCATTTTATATACACCCAGGTGATTGGTAGGCACAGAGACACATACACACAAAATGACCAGTATACCTCTGAAAAACACACAACTTCTGTATACGAAGAAATATGAGTGAACAAGAAGATGCAGTTTTACCTGCAAAGCACACGGCTTTGAAAATGGTACTGCACAGTGTCGGCAAGGAGCACAAGCCAAGCTCCTCCTGCTCTGCTACTGGATACAGATGACCTTTCTGAAATGAGAATTTCAGTAAAAATCAGGTCATAAAAGTATTCAAGCATTTTACTTAGTTGCTCCTTATCAGACATTTATCCTTTTGGAATAATAGGATATTATTATTCCAGAGACATGCATAAGAATTATATAAAAATGGCTTACTATCTTATTATTCATATATGTGACAAACCCAGAAAAAAACCCTGAAATTCTTGACAGGAGTAAACGGTGGAATTAATGCTGGTTAGTCAAGAAAATGCAGTGTTCCGCCCACATTACAAATCATTACAAAGTATGTGTCATTGGACACATGGTGGTTGTGAGGTAAAAGGCAAAGTTCATAAAGGTCATTTACAGTTCGATCTCAATTCAGTACCAAAACACTTTTGTCTTTGCAAAACGAACTCAGATTTTAATTTGAGTCATCAGCAGGATATTTGCACCAACATCTTCTCTGGACTTTTTTACATTTTGTGCGGTGATCACATGTTACTACAATCAGGAAAAGGCATAAGCATTTTTTAAAAACGATAAGCCTGGCATTGGAGGCATGAATTGCCACCCCTTTTGTTTTTCTCATGGCAATGAGATGCAGTAGTAAGTTAGTTCTGTGTCTGGAGGAAACTGAGCACGTCTGAGTCAGAAGTTGAAAAGTTCTTCAGACCCTAACCTCAGAAACCTCAAGCCCGTGTAATGACACAGCACGGAAAGCCACGATGTCAGTCTGAGTTAAGGAGCTTCGAGCAGATACACAGAACAGACCTGATAGGAGAAAATGGACTCTGAGGTCTAGGAACCTTGGGACTGTGCTGCCTCCACAATCAATCTGAATCAAAATGGTTGGGCCTGGGGCTGGCACCGAGGAGCCCAGGTTCCTGCTCTGGCTGCTTGTACCTTTTGTACTTGATGTTGGGCATGTCACCAAACTCTCTGGGCTCTGAGTTTCCTCCCAATGTCGGATGATTATTATTGTTGGGAATTTTTGTTATTTGTCGCTCTGGTACCGTTTCTAGCCATGGGTAGTGAGGTGTGACTCCGGAGATGACTGGCCAGTGCCAAGGGAGACGGAGCCTCCTTCCCCATCACACTCTTGGATCCAGTGTGTCTGAGATCGTATGGTCCTCAGTCATAGTAGTTTTGGCAGATCTGGGACTGGATATGTAGACCAGGCTGTCTCACATTCACAGAGGTCCACCCAGAACTGCCTCCAGAGTGCTGGGATCTAAGGAGCACTGAGATCAGAGGTGAGCACCACCTCACCCACCGGCCCAGTCACTCTTGAATAATAAAACCCCAGGATGTACGTTGCCGTTGACAGTAAGAAAGGCAGTTCAGTTTTCTCTTAGGGATCGCAAGAGGAAAGCAGAGAGACACAGAGTATGGGCAAGCCAGATATGTGTTTTAACAATATTTTTTTCTTCATAGAGATCAGGCTAATTTGCATCTCATCTTCAGTGGAGGCATTTTAAAAATTGAGACTTCATAGGTGGCAGATTGTCATCCATTGTAGGGTGTCTTAGAGTTTCTATTGCTGGGAAGAGACACCATGACCATGGCAACTCCTATAAAGGAAAACATTTAATTGTGGATGGCTTACAGTTTCAGAGGTTTAGCCCATTATCATCGTGGTGAGACATGGTGGCATGCAGATGGAAATGGTGCTGGAGAAGGAGCTGAGAGTCCTACATCTAGATCCACAGGCAACAGGAAGTGAACTGAGTGTATCTTGAGCAAAGGAGATCTTAAAACCCACCCCCACACTTCCTCCAACAAGGCCATACCCACTCCAACAAAGCCACACCTCCTAATAGTGCCACTCGCTGTGAGCTTATGGGGGTCAATTACATTCAAACTACCACACAGGAGATTTTTTTTTTTAACCTTAAAGACAAATATTCAGAAATATATTATATAGGAATTTCTTATAACCTTCATTTTACCTTGACCCCAATATATAAAACATGCAGTAACTCATAGGTACATAAATTGAGGCAGAAGTTTAACTAAACATTAGCAGAATCTATTCCTGCTATCTGTAACGTGACATGACGTTTGCAGTTACTTTTATTTTAGCCTGTGAGAATTACTGTAATTTTGATCCACTAGTTCTGTTCATGCTATGTCCAAGTATTGCAGTACTCATTTTGAAAGGCACTGGCATAGAGCTTTTGGAAAAGATGTCCAGGATGGAGAGAGAGAGAGAGAAAAGGGCGGGGGCTATATATTGGGACAACCGATGAATAGTGCTTACAAATTCCTTTGCAAAGAAATAGAAAGGGAGTGGAAAGACATGGCTTTGGCAGATGAGAGTGTGAGAACAGATCATGAGGAGGCAGAGCAGGCCACAGTAGAAGTGCAAATGCCCCGCCCCATGCTTTGGAAATCTCAGACAGATGTCAGGAAAGGTGTGCCAAGTACTTTGAACATGGCAGGCTGCTGGGCATCTGCAGTCACCAAGTGGCTTCTCTGGATTGCAGCCATGCAGGTAGCTGACAGCAAAGGCATGCCCACCTCCTCCCAGGGCTTCCTGCCTGAAGCTGATTTACTTGCTGGTAACCCTTTGTTCACAGTGACTCATTCACTGTGACTGGGATTGAACTGGAAAAGGAAAGTCTAAGATGGACACTCAAAAACCACAACCTCTTAGATCTCAGCTTTTATTATTTTTTTTTCTACATGGTTAAAGTTGATGGCGATTTCCTGCATCTGCATGGGTGGTGTATGATTGCTTCCAGAAGCACAATTTCAGAGGCATTGGCATGACTTTTATTTGAAAATATTGGATATATCTTTGTTCTCTTTTGGGGACTGGGCATCGAACCCAAGGCTTCAAGCATGCTAAGTAAGCGCATTACCACCAGTCTGTGATGGTATTTTGTATATGCTCTAACAAAGCTTGTCTGAAGATCAGAGGGCAGAGCCAGCCACAGAGTTAGCCATAGAGGCCAGGCAGTGGTGGCACACACCTTTAATCCTAGCACTTGGGCGGCAGAGGCAGATGGATCTCTGTGAGTTCAAGACCACCCTGGACTACACGAAATTAATCCAGTCTAAAAGAGAAACAGAGCCAGGCGGTGATGGCTCACACCTCTAGTCTCAGTACTTGGGAGTCACACACCTTTAATCCCAGCACTAGGAAGGTTGAGACAGGATGGGAGAAAAGAATATAAAGCGGGAGGAGACAGGAGTTTGGTCCCCCTTTTGGCTGAGGAGTTGGTGAGGTGAGAAGTGGCTGTGGCTTGTTTCCTCTGATCTTTCGGCATTTACCCCATTAATCTGGCTCCAAGTTTTTATTAAGACCAATTAGGATTTGTGCTACAGCAGTCTTCCTCTGATCCCTCATATCTGGTCTCTATATTATTTTTGCTTTCCTTTCTGCTTTTGGTTGTGAGGTTTTGTGTGTGTGTGTGTGTGTGTGTTTAATATGCACATCTTGTCTTTTGTGACATTGAATTTTGATTTGTCTCAATGGGGAAAAAATGCAGTTTTCTTTCAGAGGTCTCTTTTGCCTTTGTCTGTTAATTGTGGTGCCAGCTTGGCCAGCTCTAAGCATGGCTGGTGGAGCTGAGCAACGGTCACTGGGGCTCCAGAAGGTAAGTGGCTGTCCGTCCTCGAGCAGGACTGACACAGCTTTCATCTCTTCAGCAGGATTGTAATGGCTTCTGTTGCTCAATTAGAAACAGACAAGAGGCCTGGCTTCAGAGCCACTGTCCAGGGTCTGTTCCAACAGCTACCCTTAGACTCTGGGCTCAGGGGTTGTTGGAAATCATGAACATTACCCAGGGACGAGTAAGCAGAGAGTGACCCTTCCTGCAGCTGACCTGCTGTGGTTCTAAAAGACCGGATTCTGTGCTAAGTGAGCCCGCAGGTCTGTCCCCATGTCACACTCAGAAAGTCTGACCAGGCCCCAGAATGACTTCCTCCGCTGAACCCAAGAAGCGCTCAGAATCCATCTTTCTGGAGATGCCTTATATGGAGAGGTTCTGAGACTCTATTTTTGTGTGTGTAAGAAGATTACGTTTTTAAAAACAGAGGGAAGAAAGAAAAGCCTAAGGCCGTGGGTATCACGTTACTAAGAGGCTTGGATAAAGAAGAAAACACTCTGTCCGGGCTTCCCACTCCAATTCTGCATTCAGGTGGCAGCTTGCCATCCATCCGCTGCTTTGGGCTGATCTTTCTCTGTGCCTTGTGCCTTTGGACCAAGAACCCTCAGTGACAGACCCGCCTGCTTTTCCCAGCGCAGCCCTGCAGAGCCTGGGATGCCTTGCCACCACATGCTTCTGTAATGGCTGCTTTTTGTTATTTCTGGAGCTCAGGCCCCTCAGTCCTATTTCCTAAAATGCTGACAAGGCAAAGCAAAGGAGACCCTACCCAGGAACAGGCTGGTGGGCCCTCCGCACCTTGGCTCTGTGCCCAGCTCAACTGTCTGGAGTGGCCAAGGGGCAGCAGTAGTCATGGGCTTAATGAGTGGGTTGCTCTGCCCATGTGACCCTGTGAACCCTCCACTTGTCGTGAGAGGTGGCAAACGTAAGTTTAAATTTGAAAAAAAAAAAAAAAAAAAAAAAACGATAAACTGGGTCCATTGAGATAAGAAAGGCATCTGCTATCAAGCCTGATGTTCTGAGTTCAATCCCAGGATCCCCATGGGGGAATGAGAGAACCTATTCCTGCAAGTTATCCTCTGACCTCCACACATGTGCCATGACCTACTCCCTCCCCAAAAATTAACTAACTAATTAATTAGTAATAAATAAATACATTTAGGGGGCTGGAGTGAAGGCTTAGGTTAGGGGCACTGGCTGTTCTTCCAAAGGACTGGGTTTGATTCCCAGCACCTACCTGGTAGATCATAGTTATCTGTAACTCCAGTACCAGGGGAACTGATGCCCACTTCTGGCCTCTATAGACAGGAGGCATGCATGTAGTACACAGAGGTACGTGCAGGGAAAACACGCCTATGCATAAAAAATAAAAGAAAATAAATTTGTAATGCAATTTAAAAATATTATAAATAAAGAGGTAAACTGAGCTGGGTCCAGGCTGTGGAGGAAAAGATTCAGAGAGCAATCTTGTATGGAGCACAGTTCACCTTGAAACATTTTCTGTTGTGCTTTTTTTTGTCTTCGTTTTTGAGACAGGGTCTAGATGCATAGCCCAGGTTGGCCTTCAACTTCTTATATAGCCCAGGCTGGCTTCAAACTCATAGCAAGTCTCTTGCCTCAGCCTCCCGAAGTGCTAGGATTGTAAAGTGTGCACCACTGTACCCAGCCACCTGTTTTCTTTCTCACTGGATGGGAAGGTAGTGGAGGCGTAGAGTTCGTGAGTGATTTGAAGACAACTTCTAATTATTCTGACGCCCTAACTCACCCACCAGAAATAAGGCTTTTCTAAGATGAAGTCCACGGTGGAATGTGGATTGCTGTGGTCCTGATAGATTCAAATACTAATACATAATTCCTTGTCATGTCCTTAGGGTGTGTGTATAGTGGCTAGGAAGATACCAATATTGATAAAGTGTAGAGAAGTTTTTACGTGTACCGTAGATAATCAATATGACTTGATTGGGATGACCCCCCAAAGGAAATGTGACAATTTAGTCTCAAGAATTTAGTTAAAAAGGAATAAATACATTGCCCTGATGAGATGCCAAGTATAAGAGAGTGTTTCGTGAAATGGAAGACGAAAACAAGCACTTCCTTTTTAGGAGACAGAGTGAGGCAGCCCACTGACCTCTTGCTGGAACACTCTGCACCAAAGCCAGCTTTTCAATGACCAACGCAAAGTCGCCTTTACCATGGCAACTGGATGATGTCATTGCACCACCCGAGGACCTGCTGGCTTGCCCCCAGACGGAATGGTCCCAGCTCTGGTTCTTCATTTGTCTTTTTAAAAACATCTCCCATTTGGCTTCCCCTGGGAACCATGCTGCAGAAGTTTCTTTCTGAACCTTCTCCACGCGTCCTCAAGCTACTGTGACAAAGTGTCACAAACCAGGTGGCTTACAAGAACAGGAAGGTCTTGTCTCTGGTTGTCGGTGAGGCAGGTTCCTTCAGGGCTCTAAGGGAGACTGCCCCTGGTCTCCTCTTATAGGCAGTCTTTGGTTGTACGACAGTCCCTCTGGTGCCTGCCTCCGATGTCACATGCCATCCACATGGGTCTGCCTGTTTCCTCTTATTTTTTAAAGACTTCTTTTTATTTGTGTGTGTGTGTGTGTGTGTGTGTGTGTGTGTGAATATCCTGGTGTGTGGGTGCCTATGGAGTCCGGAAGAGGATGTCAGATCTGGAGCTGGAGTAGGCAGGTGTAAGCCACCCAGTGTGGGTGCTGGGAACTAAACTTGGATCCCCTGGAAGAGCAAGAAACTCACTTCATCACAGAGCCGTCTTCCAAGTCCTCTATTGTCACTTCACGTAAACACACCAGCCATTGGATTAAGGCTCCCCCTAATCTTGGATGACCTCCTACTTGGAGCAGAGGTCATCTGTTGAGGGTCTAGGCCTGTCAATTCAGTGCCCTTTCCTTCTGTGACCTTCTCTTGAGTCTGCTGTAGTTCACAAAACCCAGTAAAGGACTCAGCTCATTAGGATTCCTGACTACAGAAGCAGAGAAGAGAGCGTGACTTGAGCTCAGTGTTGAGCTGTGAGGAGGGGGTCTCCCTGTCATGAAGTCCTTGAACTTCACATACTTTGGCTGAGTAGGTTCTACTCTGGCCTGCTCCAAGCCTTCACCCTGGCCTGTCGTTTTTATAACTAGATTCTAAACTGAGTTTCTTGCAGCTGAGGCAGCTAGATAAAAGAGTTTCTGATACACTGAGTGTTTCGGCTTGGGTCTTTCACATCGTGGGTTTGTGGATGCTAGGGGGAGTTTAAGCTGTGGGATGCTCAGAGAGGTGGTCTGGACCCTAGCTAGGCTCTGTGAGAGGGGTGCTAGAATAGATCCCTTCTTCTGGTTCAGACACAGACCTCTCTCTTCCCAGCTATCGGAGCTGCCGGAGACTGTTGATACTTGTGTGCGATGCTGAAGGGCCCGTCCCTGCCTATCTCTGGTGTTTCCTGTGAATTATATTGTTGGGGTGAAAGTCACTCTCTGTACAGCTGTGGGGGGACGCTGTTTGGCACCAACTCCCTTCTCAGTTCAATTTATTAGTGTTTGTTTGAGAATTAGTCTTGCACCAACTTAGTCCTTGGTTTGTTGCAGGGGGTGACATCAGCCTCTAAAGAACGTCATAGAAACCCCAGTGGGGACTGTTTACCAACCCAGTATGAAATTATAGAAAGGTCTCAGGGAGTTGGGCTCTCTTGTATCAACTTTTGTATTTCTTCATTGAAAGGAAATACTAAACATTGGAGGAGCACAAAGAGAATGGTATTAAACACGGAATGATTTTAATCTTTGGCATCCATCCACATACTTTAAAAAAAAAAAACCCTGTTTCCATTGTCACACACCTGTCATGACTCTGAATGAGGTCTTTTTCTCTCTTGATAGACGGTGGTCTTAAAAGCTTGCTGCTTCTCATTAGCGATGTGGCAGCCCTAATGTGCTGTCGTTCTGATAGAACATAATACACGAATCAGTGTAATTATCCAGTGTTTGCATCATCAGCAAGATTTTGAAGGGAAGTGTGGCACAGCTCAGAAATGGCCTCCTCTCACCTGACAATACTCCATTCAGACTCCAGGCATCTCCTCTCTGAGGAGCAGGGGAGTACCCATGATGGCTGCAGGCAGCGATGGTGTGAAATTGCATGATCCTGAATCATTCGCTAATTTAGTGGATTCCTGGTGCTACCCCGCAGAGTCCTGTTCTAGATCTTGGATCACATCCATCCCTATTGTTTCAGAAGTGTCATCGATTTATTATGCATGAAACGTACTGTTCCTCCTGGGTCCAGTGCTGACCCACAAAACACATCCATTATGCTCTATTCAGGAGTCTAGTGAGACCTGGAAATGGGGGCCGTAGCGGGGAAGTCTGCAGAACACCTGAAACTGGATAAAGATGCCAGGAACCCAAAACTCCCCGGGAGTGACTGGGGAAGAGCTGCCCGCCCTAAATTCATACTCTTCTTTCTCAGAGTCTCTCTCACAAGAAAGTGGTTTGTTCGTTTGAGCTATCGGAGCTTTGTGATGTCAGTTGTGAGGAGGGAAGACTGAATTTTTCATTAGCTCATTTAAATCAATTTCTCTCAGCCCAGCGTGATAGCCGAGTCAGGGATCCAAACAGTGCCCCAGGGCTGGAGCGCAGGGCCACCTGGCTCACCTAATTTGAAGTAGATTGCCTTTTTCATTAAATCTAAAAATAATTTCAGGCAAGCCATCTTTCCAGGGATTTCTAGGAGGGGATCATATCCTGGGGAAGAGGTTTTGTGTTTCTCAGATAGTGCTGGTGCTGTGTAATTTTGATCGTCTCCTCACGTCGTGAAGCTGTCAGACGTCATAGATGCTGTGAGGCTCTTTGTCTTTTTTTTGACTTGTCTCAATATGCAGCCCTGAGTGGCCTGTGGCTCCCAATCCTCCCACCTGCCTCAGCCCCTCTAAGGGCTGGGATTAGAAGCCTATGCCACCATTCTCAGCTCTGCGATCTTTATTTTCTATAGAGAGGGTCTCATGTGAGGCTCAGGCTGGTTTGGAACTTCCTATGTAGCCAAAGATATTCTCGAACTCCCGACCCTCCTCCCTCCCCCGACCCAACACCTCTATTTCTTGATTACAGATGTGCGCCACTGTATCAAGTTGATTGGTGCTGAGAATCAAAGCCAGGGCATGTTAATCAAGTGCTGTAACTGAGCCGTGTCCTCGGCCTTGATTGCTGAGATCTAGAACAAAACCTACGTGACTTTCACCAAGTGCTCACAAGGTGTAGGTGTGTTTGACAGAGTGTGTAAGTAGCAGGTCCAAGGTCACACGATCAAGTAGTAGCAGAGATGAGGTTCAGGTTCTGGAGATCGCAATTCTAAAGGCCCTCAGATACCTCTGGTATCTTTAATAGGGAACACGAAATCCCAGCATTGGGAGGCCAAGGCAGGAGGATGGAAGATTGCTGCAAGTTCAAGGCCAGCCTGGGCTACCTACAGTTTGAGTCCCTGTCCCAAGTTTATAACCAAGCTATCAGAGTATTTCTTAATGATTTATTTATTTTTATTTTATGTGTACTGGTATTTTGCCTCTATGTACATCTGGGTGAGGGTGTCAGATCCCCCGGAGCTGGAGTTACAGTTGTGAGCTGCCCTGTGGGTGCTGGGACTTGAACCTGGGTCCTCTGAAAAAGCAGACAGTGCTCTTAACTGCGGAGCCATCTCTCCAGCCCCCAGTATTATTTTTGGTAAGAAAACTGCACTGGAAGGTCTGGCTTTGTCAGTGAGCTAACATCTCAAAGCTCACCCTTGCCTCATTCTCTGGGGTCCAGAGACCATTCTTCCAAGAAATGGGACTTCCGGTGGGAGCCTTTTCCATCAGTTACCAAAAGAGAAGAGGGCAATGGTTGGGAAGGACCCGCAAGCTCTTGGCAAGATCCTGAAGCCCAGGCTGAGGCTGGCAGAGGAGCCTGCTGGCTGTGCCCTCCCTATCATCTAGACGACTGTCTGTCCCTGTCCATTCTTTTCTTCTACCACAGATGGAAGACTAGTGGTGTGCTCTGGTGGCCAGGTGGGAAGGAAAGCCTTAAAAATCAGGTTGGAGCCAGGAGGCGGTGGCGCACGCCTTTAATCCCAGCACTCGGGAGGCAGAGGCAGGCAGATCTCTGTGAGTTCGAGGCCAGCCTGGTCTACAGAGCGAGATCCAGGACAGGCACCAAAGCTACACAGAGAAACCTTGTTTTGAAAAACCAAAAAAAAATAAAAAATAAAAAATAGTCATGTCAGAGAAGAAAGCTGCAGACTGCTCCATGGAATGGAGTTGGTATACTGCCTGGGAAGTCTATTGATGACAGGGTGCCCCAGAGGAGGCCCCTGCTTGCTGTCCTCTCTGACTGAGTCATGTGCTGGAGGCAAAGCCTCGAACCATCTCAAGTAAGAAGTTAGCATGAGACTCCACTGGTGTCTACAGAGCAGAGTTCAACTTTGATCTCCAAAACTCCCTTTCCTTACAGAGGAGGGGAAACCACCCAAATTAGAGGACCCACAAGTTTCCTAAATGAAAGACCGATTGACTATAAAGGTGTTAACCCTATTTGTAACAAAGACTCCACATTAATTCACTATAAACTGTAGTTACAAGGAAAATGAAGATTTTAAAATGGGAATCTTATTCAAATACATATTTCATAAAACTCCTTAGTTCACTGAGAACTCTTTGGAACTTCATCTCATGCAATTTCCCATTTCAATCCAAGGCTACATGACACTCAAAAATTCACGCTCCTCCCTGTCTCCTAAGGACTTAGGGGACGGTCCCCAAGCCCTGTGTTCATGGAGACCCATCAGGACCCGCAATAGGGTGTGCACAGGGAAGGAGGGAGGGCGTTGTTAATCATGTCTAAGGTGTTACCTTGCTGGTTTTGAATTTTCTTTTCAAGTCAGTAGCAGAGAGCCTAGGATAGCTCAAGGATGTATCAGAATCATGTGACAGGGCAGAGGGGCTGGTAGCAATGTAAGGATATGGAGTCGCTGTGTCTCAGCATGGGAGCCAGGATTCTGCATTTGTAACTGGCTCACCAAATTGTTCTCGCCACCAGGGGCCTTCTCTGGTTTATGTCCTAAGCATCCCTGTTGCTTCCTACTGCCTTGGATGCGGGGACATACCCGTGAGATGCTGAGCTGGGAATAAAAACAAAAGGCAAGTGGGAGGATTTGTGGTGACGGAGCAAAAGATTCTGAGAGGAGCATCTACTGGGTGGTGTGCCTAGGTAGAGCCGTAGGGAGAGGCCTCCTGGCCCACCCATCTGCCAATCTCCAAATGGGAACATTTAGAACCGGAGAGTCCTTCCCTTGTCCTAACTTAGCTAGGAACTCTATCTCCAGGAGCTTCCCTGTTACTTTCTGGTTTCTCGCGGCCTGTTTTCTGCATTCTCACGGGCTCCCACACACTCTGTGTGATTATCTGACTGTTGCATCATCCCTTACTAGGACAGAGGCCTCGGTGCCTGGCACTTAGTAGATGCTCATTACACTTTGTCTTTTGGTTAAATGCTCTGGAATTCCCAGCACTGATTTGTTGTTGTTGTTCTCTCTAGACTTCACAAAGCTCCAAGGTTGAGATTGTGGTAGGCTGCTGAAGTCCTGAGAGTCGCTGTCCCTTCAGAGAAATGTTCTGTTTTTGACCAACCGATTTCCCCCGTCTTGGGAAAAAAAAAAAAATACATGAGTTAAGCCTGTTGAGAGCTTGGAGGGGTGGCATGCCAACATCTCAGATTTCCCCTTTTCCAAAACAGTCATTTGTTTTTGTAGCAAACTCTCAGTGTCTGTCTAGAGGGCCTTGGATTTTACAGGAAGTAGTTGGGGATTAGTTAGTTGGCTTTGTTGGCGAAATTGTTATATCATTGGGACTCTGGTTCAGAGATGTAAGATTGAAGACCTTGGTTTTCCAGCCAGATTGCTCTAAGCCTCCAGGGAGCTGCTGTCCACAGAGAGTCTTCTGGTTCAGTGGGACTGCCTGGGGCTTCCTCTGGACTTTAATTGGAACCACAGAGGCAGTGGGATGATTGCTGAGACTAGAAAACAGGGTGGGGGAGGGGCAAGGGATGGGCACAATGGTATGGTTTATTTGCCTCTATGGTCCTGGGCATGTAGATTGAGAAGGGAGTGAGACAAGATGATTTAAGTCCAAACTGAAATGTATCCCTTGAAGAAGTAGCTGACCTCTTTGAGTTTAGCTTTTCTTCCTAAATATTGACGTAACCACTTAATCCTACTAAATATTAAGTTCGTAAAGTTGGTTTCAGGATTTGGCTATGTGTGTGAGGGTGTTGGTGTCTCATCTTGCACTTTCCACAGTAAGAGCTGGATCTAGGTCATTCTACATCTTTTACATATCTAGCTTTTCAACCATTCTCTTGAAATTGAGCTGAAATTTATTCCCACTTAGTGTTGCCCAAAATGGATTCTGACTTGGTGTCAATATAAACAGCCTGGCTTGTGTAGGACACCATCATGGTTACCCAGAACTCTGTTTGTTGTTGTTATTACATATTAGTTACTGATGCAAGAGTCGTTCAGCATTTTCACATCATTATTACTCAAAACAATTTTCAAGTTTCTTCTCCTTTGGTCTAACCTTTTCTCTGGTGATGGTGTGTGTTTTATCCTGAGTGTCACCAGCTGGCTATAAGTGGACATGGCCACAAACCTTGTGGAATGGCCATGTCCTGCCTGCTTACCAGTGAGAGGTAACTAAGCCCAGAGAAAAGTAGACACAAGGTGACTTTATCCCTCCAGCTATCTCTGTGGTAATAACATGGTATCAAAACTCTGTGAGTCTTACTGTGTGACAGACAGTTGGCACTGGGTTTGGTCACGTGTGGACTGCTGCTTGGTAGAGCAGATAGGTCGCTGTGAAGAAAGTGCTGAGTTAATGCAGGGAAGCCATTGACCAGAGAAACTAAGTGAAGAAATGAAGCCCAGAAAATGGAAAATGTGGCTCCCCACTGTGTGAAAACTGCCTTCGTGGAGAAGTGATGGATCTGATCAAAGATGGCCAGTGACTGCTCCTGGGTAAGTGACCACACCCCCCCTACAGCTCCCGCTTCATGGGCGGTACCTTAACTGTTCACAGTGGACGTTCGTGAAGTTTTAAGTTTCAAGGGAACTTCTTAGCTGTGAGGCTGAAATAAACATGATATCAAACTGGTAGTGCTGAATGAGTGAAACGCAGGATTTCTGTCTCTGTGGTTTTTATAAGTCCCTCCCCACTTTGTGTATTATTATTATTATTATTATTATTATTATTATTATATAATAAGTAACTGCTTGTATATGATTGTGGAACTGACCACCTTTGACACTTCAGGGAGACTCTTTTTAAAGCCTTGTTTTTGAGTAATTTTAAACCTATGAGACAGTTGCAAAGACGATGCAGATTTTGTATCCTCAGCTATCTCCTTTGCCTCTGTTGCAACTGGCCCCACCATGTCGCTTTTTGTTAAAACAAAGACGTTGACATTCCTAAAATGCTCTTAATTAAAGTACAGATTTCCCTGCTTTGCCCATGAAATTTTCTTAGGCCATTGCAGGGTCTCACAAGTCACTGAGATATTTCTTAAAGGTACAAATCAGACAGTGTGCGTCAATTGCCCTATGTCCGACTGTTGTATCTACATAAAGACTACCTGGTTTTCCTCCGGGAGTGAAGCCAATGATGAATGATGCAATTGGTTGCTTGATTCTGGAAACAATATTCCTTCTGCTACAAACCCAAGACTATGACCCTGTTTCTTTCCTTCCTTACCCTGGAGCCTTATGTTGGCCAGTAGCAGGTCTGTGAAGGAAGAGTTTCTAACTTTAGTGTAGAAATAACATTCTGAGTGAGGATAGCATCCACCACACAGCTAAGCCCTTGAAGGTAGGTTGGGCTCAGTGCCCCACCCCCACCCTAACCCACCCCACCCCACCGCAGTGCCCACTTGCTGATCTTGCGCAAACAGGAAGTGGTAACATGGTCCCATCCAGGGAACCACAAGGAAACCAAGGCCGTCTAAAGTCTGAGAAGAAAGCTTGTCTAAGGCCCCAGGAGTGAATGTAAGAAAGCAAAACAGTCAGGAAATGGGACTGTGGATACGTCTGGTGTCTGGTTCTGTGAATGCTGAGCAGACATATAGCCGAAGATTTGCTGAGCCGCCTCGTAGTCGCTCTCCATCTGTGTTTGCTGAGTCTTTTTGCTCAGATTTGTCTTTCTTTCCTGGCCATTTACAAACATGAGGCAACATGTTAGCTGTGCTCTGTCACCTAGCAACAGGCTGTGTGCCCTGCCTGACCAGTGTTCTCACCGGAGAGCCTGGGAGTGAGGTCATGGATGTGCCAAGTCCATGCCACCCTCCCCGCAGGAAACCGTTCCACAGATATTATTCAGGGGTCACATTGAACTTGATTAGAATCATTAACTAAATCAGGTACTGGTGTGAGGTCTTCTCATTGGCTAAGATTTACAGCTAGTTTGTTAGACAGCCCTATGTTTTCGGTATCTGTGGATACAAATTTTCTTCGTGATCATCTCACCCGAAGCAAATCAACCACAAGTAGACCCGAGGCCTAGAGTCACATGGGGATTATTTATAATGACCCTGGAAGAGTTCTGGTGGGACCACACACAGCTGAGTGTTCCCTGGCTGATGGCGGCAGATAAGATACTGGGGTCTCCTCCCCTCTCTGTGTTTCCCTGGTCTTCTGTTGGCCCTTGGTCAAGGAGAGAAAGGGAGTCCCCTCCCCTTTGCTTGGGGACTGCTGGGCTTTGAATAAGAACAAAAATGGCAAAGATTGAAAGGTCTCCACTCTGAGCTGTGGTTCTTGTGCCCAGCACTTTCCAGAGCCTCACGCTATGGTTTTGTTTTGTTTTTATGATGCCCAATAAAACAACAGGAGAAAAAAAAATACCTTTTCCACAGAAGCTGACAAGATGACTTTCAATACACGCTTTTCAACAGTAATAAATAACCTAGCCTGGTAACTCACTCCTGTGGTCTCATCCTGGGCTACAGAGTGAGAATCTGTCTCAAAAACCAACAAATGCCCCATAATATCTCAACTTAAAAAAAAAAAAAAACTTGAAAAATGAAAAGATTTCTAACCACAGTCTGCAGGTTAGAACTTGTAGATAGTTCATTAATGTGTTTAAAAACCACTCGTATATTGAGAAAAAAAAAAGCACAAACAAAATCCTGTTTGTGCAGAAATTCTGTTACCTTTACATTTTGTTTCTAACTCTGGGGAATTCAGTTGCTACATGTCTGTCCCCAGCCCCCTCTCACTCCTCTGTCAGCTTGCAAGTGTGGTACACACCATCAGATTTCTAGAAATACGTATGTGAAGTGTTTTCATGACCAAAGGGAACATGATTTAGGCCCAGGGAGTTGGGATGGTCCCAGTGCCCACGTACAATGCCACCCACGCTGAGGGGCTTTCCTCCAAGGCGATGTTAACCTGACACATTTTTGGACCAACGGAGTGTTTGGGTTTTGGTCCTTTTCCAGTGTGCTGTTAACAACTTCATCTGTTTATAAACAGACACAGAGGTAGTGTCTCCACACGAAGAAGGGGGATTTGACAAGTCGTAGTTAATTTGGTCAGTACAGATGGCCACGAGCAGGGGAGAGTTGGAGCGAGATGTCGGAAGAATGAAGCTTATCATTCGGATGCATCACCCAGCAAGCACCCTGCCCAGCTGAGCTCATGAACTTTGTCAACAAGTGTTTCCCTGAGTAAACAAGCAGGTCTCCAGCCAGATGGTGAAGAGCTAGGAATGAGACCTCTGGGCTTGGCCATCAGTGCCACTCTGTGAGACCGGGCTTAGGTGCTGCTGTGTGTTCCGGGGCCTCTCCTCCACTAGACCTGCTAGTTCTGGGACTCCACTGGTACTGAGCTGTCTGTCTCAACCCTTCCTCTTTTGAGCGACCTTCCCTGTGCTGTGAACAAGCCACCTACCAAGTCCCACCCATGGCTGCACTTCTGCTACGTGTCCCCTAAGCTAGGTGTCCTTTATGTGGGAAGCTTTTGTCTGAGAAATCCGTGTTGTGTTTGTCAGGGATCCCCAGAGAGACAGAACCAATCAGGGATGTGAATATACATATTTATATTTGTGAAAATACTTGCATAATGTAAGAGGGGATTTACTAGGGAAATTGGCTAGCGTGATGGTGGAGGATAAGTAGTTCCACAAGCTAGAGACACAGGGATGACTATGGTTTAGTCCAGATCCAAAGACTTTGGAATTAGAGAATCTAACCCAATATAGTTTTCATTCCAAGGCAAAAAGTTTAAGAAACTAGGAGCCATTAGTGCTGTCCTAGATCGCAAAAGGTCAGGAAAAGACTGGAGAAATGGCTCAGTGGTTAAGATTACTGGCTGCTATTCTAAAGGACCTGAGCTCCATTCTCAGTATCTACGTGGAGGCTCACATCCCTCTATAACTTCAATGTTAGGGGATCTAATACCTTCTAGAGCGGTGGTTCTCAACTTTCCTAATGCTGCGACCCTTTATTTAATACAGTTCCTCATGTTGTGGTGACCCCCAGCCATGAAATTATTTTTGTTGCTACTTCATAACTGTAATTTTGCTACTGTTATGAGTCACAATGTAAATATTTTTGGAAATAGAGGTTAGCTAAAGGGGTCATGACCCACAGATTGAGAACCACTACTCAAGGGGATCCAAGACCTAGCTTCTGTGGGCACCAAGAATGTATGTGGTGGTGCATGCCTTTAATCCCAGCACTCGGGAGGCAGAGACAGGCAGATCCCTGTGAGTTCGAGGCCAGCCTGGTCTACAGAGTGAGATCCAGGAAAGGCGCAAAGCTACACAGAGAAACCCTGTCTCGAAAGGAAAAAAAAAAAGGAAAAAAGAATGCATGTGGTGTACAGACATATATGTAGATGAAACATCCATGCACATAGAATTAAAAGAATGAATGAATAATAATAATAATAATAATAATAATAATAATAATAATAATAATAATAAAGACAGAAAACCAGGGCAGAAGAAGAGTGTCCCAGATCCAGGATTCAAAGAACAAATTCACCTTTTCTCTGGCTTTTTCTGTGGAGGCCCCAGCTGACAGGATGGCGCCTCCCACACTGAGGGGAGATCTTCCCCCACTCAGTCCACTAACACACATCCCAGCCTCTTTAGGAAGCCCTCAGACGCTCCATCCCTCCTGACAGTTCTTAACTCAGTCAAGTCACCACGTTAGGGTAACCGTCACACAGGTGCCTCCCACAGTTTGGGAATGTCAGGCGTGTGCTGAAGAGATCAGATTATTCTAGAGTGGAGCCAGGACAAGTGGGTTGGATATTTTCATGAAGAGAGTACTAGCTCCTCAAGGAAGCCTGAACATTCTCGTAACTGGAAGCGTATCCTCACTGTGTCTTCCAAGTTATCTCTTCATGGGCTCAGGGCTTGATTGTGCGGAGACATACACTTTCTAAATAGTTTATATACACCCTCTGACCTCACAGACTTCCTTGTTAAACTCCCCAAGAGTCATAATCCCGTAGCTTTTTGTGTGTGTGTGTGTGTTTGTTTGTTTAGCATTTTGCTTCCAAGAGCTTCAGGGAAATAACTTAGGCCCAGAAGCTTGGATTGAGTCCACAGAATCAGAGCGCCATTGGAGGCTCTCGAGCTGGGGGATGACTTAACGGCTGTGATTGAGAAAGTGAGTTGGTGAGAATGTGTTGGCATGCGGAATGTGACTTGGTGAGGCTGTGGTTTGGTGTGTTCTTGCCCTGAGAAGGTATCTGGTAGTTATACTAAAAACGAACAGATGTGATGAAATATGTGGAAGTCAGTAAACAGGGCAGGGCGTTCATCTGTACAAAGGTACTATCCTTGGAAAATCCTGCAGCCATCACATCAGGCGCGCATACAGCCTCATTCCAGGTCTTTCCATATCACATTCCCAACAGCAGCAGCATTTGGAATGACGGTGAGGTTCTGGGCCTCATTCTGGGGGGTCTCTCCATATCACATTCCCAGCAGCAGCAGCATCTGGAATGACAGTGAGGTTCTGGGCTACCCACAGTGGTTGCTTAGAAATGTTTTATAAAGCACTGTGTTCGCTTTTCCTACCACTTTCACGTGGCCTTCAGTAGCAGCAGACTTTGTGGGCAGTGTTCAAGGGGTCGTTGGAGGGTTTCCATCTTGAGCGTATGTCTGGCCCTGTGAGGTTTCTGCCTCAGCATTTTCACCCCTTGCTTTTCCCTTCCTCAGTTTCCCAAACACTGACTTTTCTTCATTCCTTGCTAACACTAAAGGCGGCAGGGGAGTCCCACATGACACGGCAGACCCGGCCTGTGACACACACTGACCTGCTCTTCAGCCTCAGCTCCTTATGTGTCAACGTTCTTCAACCTTCTCTTGAGAAAGAGAAAACAGAGTTGTTCTGATTCAATGATGCATTGATTGTGGTCCAAAAGGCCTCAGGAGGTAACAAATTTCTAAATCTTATCCTCTTTAAAAAAAAAAAAAAAAAAGCAAACAAGTAAGTCCTCTAAAACTGTAACTTGCAACTGCAATGGCATGGTGCATAATAGAGCCATTGGACACTAGTTGGCACTAAAAACATAACCCTGGGAACCGGGAACTGGAGTGAGAAAGGGCTCGGTGGTTAAGAGCACTCGAAAAACAAAAACAACAACAGAGAGAGAGAGAGAGAGAGGGAGAGAGAGAGAGAGAGAGAGAGAGAGAGAGAGAGAGAGAGAGAGAGAGAGAACTTGCTGTTCTTACAGAGGACCTGGTTCAGTTCCCAGCACCCACTTGGTGGCCCACAGACATTCGTAACTCCATTTCTAATGGGTCTTGAGACCTCTTCTGACTTCCAAGGTACCAGACACACACGTAGTACACATGTATGCATGCAGGAGAAACTTAACACACATGATAAAGAAATCTCTTTTTTTTTTTTTTCCTTTCAAACAAAGCATACATAGAGATGTTTAGGGACAGTAGGAAAACAAGCTATTGATTTTTGATCCTGAAGAGGCTGTTAAGTCTCAGGGGTGTTGGTGATAACTCACATCTGTATGGCGCAGTGGGGGTTTTGTAGGTTATCTTATTTAAGTCCCATCTTTTGTGTAGGTAAGAATCTCCAGTATTCCCATTTCAACACAAAGAAACCAAGAGCTGGTAGGATATAGGGACTCAGGTATGATTCTGAATTTCATTCATTTCAGTGCACAGCATGGGTACAGCACTTTCTCTGATACACACAGAGACCACAGGGAAGACCCTAGGACCCCACAGCTCCAGCTGAGTGTCAGGGCATGAAAGGGACTCTCAGAGCAGGCGGTCCAAACTTCGGTCCCATGTTCCTCAAGTCACAAGTTCAAGCCGCATGCTGTGGGGCAGACCTCAGGCTTTTCCTACCATACCATTGCTGGTTTATTTGTAGAAGGGAATAGATTTGGAATCAGCACCCCCAAGAATAACCCAATGGGTTGGGACCAGCGCTTAGCCAGGATTAGTGAATGTGTGTTAAACAGATGGGTGGATGGTTGCCTGGCTTTAATTGAAACTGTATACCAAGCAACACATTTTCTTTTCTTTGTCTTAACCCACTTTCCTACCCAAAGATGTTTTCACTCAGTTTGGAAATCCCAGATTAGACAGTCTACTGACAGGTTCTCCGAGTCTGTGAGGGGCCAGCGGTGGTGGTGCATTGAGCACATTGAGCGGCTTTCCTGTCGTATTGTGGATTAATCAAAGGCTTTGTTGTTGCTGTTAAACACAAATCCCCAATTTACTATTGCGCCTGTTGTTTTTATGCACTTATTTGGAATGCAAATAGCAGCAAGGCACAGGTCAGCAGCTGTAGTTGTGGGTGCCATGTGGGAGCCAAGGATGGAAATGGAAGGCTGAGGGCAGCCAGCTGAGGTCTGGGGAGGATGCTTTTCACTACAGGGGAGGGAGTGGTTTTCTCTGGGCGAGCGGGCAGCAGAACTAAGGGAAATTGATCCCAGCCTCTGAGAGTGGAGAATGATGACTAGCTCGCTTCACCTTCCTGATAGGATTCATAGCCACGTCCTAATGAGTGCGGTAAAGCAATTCCCAACCTTCCTGTAATTGCTTCTAGATGGATGAGGAGGGATGAGTGGTGTCGAAGGAAGTAAGATGTGCAAAGCACCTGTGATGCTGCCTTGCACGGGGAAGCAGTCAGTAAAGGCTAGCTCTTCCTTACTCCTTTGCCTGCAGTGGTTATAAGTCCTAGTAATTGGGTGGATTAGTAAGGGGTGGTGGGAATCTCTCAACGATGCAGACCAAAATTAGCCTTCCACCTTGTCCTTGCATCACACAACTATGCAGGCAGTTAAAACAGTTGGAGAAGGAGGGAAGTGTCTGAACATTGTGACTGGGTCCACTTACACACAGCAAGCAGGAGTTATACATGGGAGCGGTCAAGTGGCCCGATGAGCCAAGTTTTCAGTGGTGTTGGACTTCCATGATTGTGTGAGTGATGAGTTCAGAAAGGACTACTGGTGTGTGGATCAGAAAAATAAGGGCAGCTTGGAATTTTGGTGATTGCCGAGTGAGGTGCCGAACTATTGCTCAGTGCAAATGAGCAACAGGTAAAACCCAGGCAAGAAGAAGCTGGTGCTGCTTTTGGTGCATTGCTCTGGCTGGTGCAGCAGTTTAGAAGCAAGGGCTCATGGGTGGGAGGTTAGTGTGTAGACTGTGCTGGTGATGATGGGGCGTTGCTAAGGGAGGAGAGAGCAACTGGGTCCAAGGGAGTTCTTTTTAAACTATTATCTATCTATCTATCTATCTATCTATCTATCTATCTATCTATCTATCTATTCTTTTTAAACTATTATCTATCTATCTATCTATCTGTCTATCTATCTATTCTTTTTAAACTATCTCTCTATCTATCTATCTATCTATCTATCTATCTATCCATCCATCCATCCATCCATCCATCCATTCAT
>CABHPH010152613.1:0-14984 GCA_902168325.1 Peromyscus nudipes | reverse complement strand
TGTGTGTGTGTGTGTGTGTGTGTGTGTGTGTGTGTGTGTGTGTGTGTATGTGTGTGTAGGTGTATGGGTGGATGTGATCATATGTGTGAGTGTGAGTGGGTAGGTATATGGGTGGATGTGATCATATGTGTACAGAGGCCAGAAGAAGGACATCCTGTTCTATATCTCTCAACATTATTTTTTCCTATTTTATTTAATCTTTAAAAAGAATTTATATGGATAGGTATTTTTCCTGCATGTATGTGCACCACATGCATGCCTGATGCCAGTGGAGGCCAGAAGAATCAGATCCCTGGAACTGGAGTTATAGACACTTGTAAGCTGCCATGTGGGTGCTGAGAATTGAACTCTGCTCCTCAGGGAGAGCAGTGGTCAGTGCTGTTAACTACTGAGCCATCTCTCCATCCCCTCTGCCTTATTTTCTTGACATAAGGTCTCTTGCTGAACCTTGAGCTCGGTTGGTGGCCAGCAATCCCTAGCAGTCCCCTGTCCCCACCTCTTCATGTGCAATCACACCCAGCTTCTTTCTTGGGTGCCCGAGAGTTGAACTCAGCTCTTCATGCGTGCACAGCCAGCAAGCACTCTTACTCATTACTGAACCATTTTCACAGATCCCTAGAGCTTGAATGTGAACTTAGGAGGAGGTCTGGTTGCAAAGTTGAACTCATGACCATAAGTTAATTCATATTTGAAAAGATCCTTTTGGCAGAGTTTGTCGACTGGGTTGGCTGCCTGGAGACAGCAAGATAGGTAAGAGGCATTTCACAATTCAGATGGAGGGCAGTGATAAGTAAAGACAGCACTGTGACAAGAGTGACGTCATCTGTTGTTTGAAGTTGAGAGTGGGGGCATTGTGAGGTAGACTCTTTGGGACATCTTGAACAGTGATTTTTTTTTTTTTTTCTTGAATGGCACTGATTTACTGGTTACTTTGGGTCTCTTCTTGCAGTTGAAAAGGGACTGGTGATGAGCTGGGTGGGAACCATTTCATTGGTGGTACTGCCACCCTGGCTCTTTGCTGGGTGCCAGCTTTCTCGTCAAACCTCATTTCCCGACAGGAAAACAACAAAAATGATGAAGATCTCATGCAGGGTAGCCAGGGAGCCAGTGCAGGTGCCTGAAATGATTAAAAACTTTGAGAACCAGCATAGTGGTGAACACCCACAATCACAGAACGCAGGAGGCTGAGGCAGAAGGATCTCAGGTTTGACATCCTGTTCTCAAAGAACAATAGAAAAGAAGAAAGCTTTGACCCCGAGGTGGGAGGGACCCATTTCTATCGCTCATACACATGCTCAGAGTCTTCTTGTCTGCAGAGGGAGCATTGTCCTTCTGTACAGTAGAGTTCTTAGTCCACTGGGTCAACAGTTGTTTCCTTGACCACTGGGACATAAGGATATTGTATCCCAACAACTTGATTATTTGTTTGTTGTGGAGTCTTGTCTTTTAGGGATACTTATTAATATTTTTCTTAGAGGATTTTCCTTTTTCTTTTCCTCACTGTGTAGCCCTGGCTATCCTGGAACTCACTGTGTAGACCAGGCTGCCCTTGAACTCAAGAGATCCACCAGCCTCTGCCTCCCAAGTGTTGGGATTAAAGGAGTGCGCCACCACCAGCTGGCCCTTCCTCTTCCTTCTATGTGAAAGTCCTCTTTTCACTTTTCAGCAGCTGGGCACGTATGTCATGGACCATATACTGCTCTACCGTTGGGTTTTGAATACCATGAGAGAAACTTGATAGGTTTTAAGCTGAAGAATAGGAACCAAGGAAGTCAGCTCTTTAGAACTAAAATAATATTTGGTCAGGTAATGACTTTTTAACAACTTAATGACTTTTGGATGACTCGGCCTTGGCCCCTTGATCAAAGAAATAGTCACATGCCCTATTTTTAATTCTTTGCCAATCACCAACTGGTAATTTTTGATTTGACTGTTTTTGCCTTTTTACTCCCACGGTAGTTTGAGTCTTGCTGGCCATTGTACCCTCATGTCTTGGACCGTGGAGCTTCCTAGTATATACTTACTAGTGAGCAAATGGCTGAATGGACATTTAAAACATAATGATTAGGTCATATTTCAATCAGGCCCTCAGATCAAGCACCTATAACAAACCAGGATTTTAAAAAGATGTGTATCCGGTGACTGGTTCAGTTGGTAAAGTGCTTGCCACTCAGGCAAAAGGACCTGGGTTTAGGTCATTAGCAACCACACAAAAAGCTGGAATGGGGCTGGAAAGATGGCTCAGTGGTTAAGAGCATGCATTGCTCTTGCAGAGGACTGAGTTTGATTGTTCACGGTAACCTGTAACTCCAGCTCCAGAGTGATCCAATAACTGTCTTCCAAGAGCCTTTGTACTCACATGCCTGATGCACACTGCCAAGAAAGCATGTGCCTGTTGGAAGATGAAGTGACAGAACACACCAAGAGGTACCATAGAGGGAGTTTTCTAACTGGCCGCCAGTGAGCCTGGGCAGGAGACATCGTGGTACTGGGAGTCTTTCCCGTAGCTCTGATATCCCACCAGCTGTTGGAGCTAGGCATTCTTATGGTCAGCATTTCATATAGCTTGGGATCACTTGTTCCAAGGTTCAGGCTTTCTGGCTGCAGATCCAGGCTCTGAAATTCTAGACCACGACACCCTAACCATGGCTGGGAAAATATAAGAAAAACTGCAACATGTAGAGATATATCTCAGCCCATTAAGCCTCAGTGAGCTTTCCATGTTCAATACCAGAGTGTAAAGAGAAAAGCACTCAGACCCCTTCCCAGCATCTGATAGTGATGGGCAAGAGGAATATTCCACAAATCTGCTATATGCCAGGCGTGTGTTTGTAAAAATGCGTATGATTTTGACCCATAGCATACTGCATGTACTCTTCCAACTGGACCCAGGTCCGCTGATACCTAGAGCTGTGCCACCCTTAGAAAGGTCGAAGAAATTACCTCAACAGTTGTTCCCCTCACGTTCCCGGTCAGCCTTTTTGTCCTCTAAAGCCAGCAAGACCTTGGGATAACATGAGGCCCAGTGAGTCCTCCCCTAGAGCCCCCCCCGGGAAGCTAGTGATGACCCAACTTGTCTTTATGACTATTCTCAGATGATGTATAAAGGGAAATTTGAGCCTCGGCAGCAGTGGCTGGCCCTGTTCCAGATCCAAAACTGAATTAAAACCTCATTAAGTACTTAGCAAGCAAGGCTGTGTAGTGGCTGCCTGGGAAGCCGAAAGCAGAGGAGGGGAAGGGGTGGGCGTCTCCAGTTGGCAAATGGCAGGCTGTGAGCTGGGCGGGGCAGGCCAGGAAACAAGACAAAACAGGGCTTCTGCTCTGCCGTGCATGCAGACATGTTTGCGAATCTATCATCAGATTGGCGCAGCCACATAATGTATGCTAATTGCTGGATTTTCCTTTTTTTTTTTTTTTTTTTTTTTTTTGTAGCCAAGGGAAATGCTCAGTATGAAAGCTCCAAAACCAATGAGGCAAAGCAGAAATGCCAGAATGTAGAGTTTAGAGAACTCAGGAGAAACAAAGGGAAGTAGAGGACCCGGGTTTGCAAGATGGCTTCCATCGTGCTGCGGCTCAGTGCCCTGGCTTCCTGCAAACCCGGTCAGCTGTCAGTGAGCAGAGGAGGTGGCCCCCGGTGTGCTGCCGCTGTTCAGTGTTTGGGATTTGTGAATCGGATTCTTTTAAAACTAAAGGAAAAACTCCAAAGCCTAGAATGAACAAAGGTAGGGGAAAAAACCCAGAGGTATTTTACTACTAAATACCAGGTTGGATTTAGTTGAGCAAGGGGAGCTGGTGGATTTAGCTGGAGAAGTTGTTCTATTGGATTTCACTCTCTGTGTCCGTTAAGAAAGACCTCATACACAGGGCTCAGCATTCCCTGTGGTCAGAGCAGTTGTGAACTTGTTGTATGGTCTTCTTCAGTGTTTTATAGAGGGTTATGCTAGGCATGGTGGCACATGTGTTTAATTCTAGCACTTGGGAAGCAGAAGCAGGCAGATCTCCGTGAATCTGAGGGCAGTCTGGTCTACATAGTGGGTTTCAGGACAGCCAGGGCTGTTTAGAGAGACTGTGCTTTAAAAAATATAAACAAACAAACATATATAAATGGCTAACCGCGCCCTGCCCCGTCCCACCCCCCAAGGCTTTCTGTGCTTGGAGCTTATCAAGTCTTTGGAAATGGTACCCTTTCTCTCAGTTGTCTAGGACAACATACAGAATAGAAAGGCCAAGTAGACACGAGGAAAAGGCTCATTACTTCCTTGCTTAGAATACATAAGAGAGGGATGATAAGGAGGGAAACACATAAGCAAATTTGGGTTTTCATGTTTACATGTGAGCTCTGCTCAGGAAATGATGGAACATACAGATGCAGCAGAGACCGTAGATGTGTGTGCATGGGCCTTGGATTTAAAGAGGACACATTTAAAAGTGGAAAGAACACACTTGGGAGTCGCTCAAACCCAGCTGAGATAAGTTGATAATCAGGCTGCAGGGAGGCATTTGATTCCCCAGACAGAAAGTACAACTTAGGGTAAAGAACAGGAGAGCTCAGTGGTATCTTAACTGTTACCCTTCGGCTCTAGGAGTGGGAGTCAAGGTCATTGAGAACTGGGTGTACTTGTCTGGGTAGCCAAGCGTCCAGCCATGACTGAGTAATGCCAGTATCACATGGGTGCAGAAGCAGGTGCTGGGTCTGTCTACATACACGTTAACCATCTCACCTCTCCCTTTGAATGAGTCAGTATATAACCAAACACAGCAAACAAGCAACAAAAATTACATTCCTTGAAGGTGAGCTGTGGTAGTTTGAATAGGTATGGCCCCCCATAGGCTCGTGTGTTTGAGTGCTTGGTCCATAGAGAGTGGCACTATTAGGAGGTGTGGCCTTGTTGTGGAGTAGGTGTGGCTTTGTGGGAAGAAGTGTGTCACTGTGGAGGTGGGCTTTGAGGTCTTTTATACTCAAGCTGTGCCCTGTGTGGCACACGGTCTCCTACTGTCTGCTGATCAAGATGTAGAACTCTCAGCTCCTTCTCCAGCACCATGTCTGCCTGTGTGCCACCATGCTTCTCGCCATGACAATAATGGACTGAACCTCTGAACTGTAAGCCAGCCTCCATTTAATGTTTTCCTTTATAAGAGTTGCTGTGGTCATGGTGTCTCTTCACAGCAATAGAAACCCTAACTAAGACATGGGCTGAGACTGTGTGTGAAGTATCTATAGAAATGGCCAGATTTAGTTATGGATGGACCTGTATGTCACTTGTTATGGATGATAGCCCCAGGGACCTCACTTCAGTTGGATGAAGGTCTCCGGTCTTTTGAGTCTCACCCTTTTAGGTCAAGATCTTGAATCTAAAAAATCCCTTCCTGGTGTGCCACTGGGCTGGTTGCCACCATTGTTGATAGTTTTGCTCACTTGGTCTTTACTAGAAGAAAAAAATGTGGCTCATGAGGCTGGTGATATGGGTCAGTTGGTAGCATGCTTACCTGCCATGCACAAACCCAGGTTTTGCTCTCCAGCACTGTGTAAATCACGTGTGGTAGCACATACCTGTAATCCTAGCACTCAGAAGGCAGAGGCAGGTGGATCAAGAGTTCAAGGCCATCCTCAGCTACATAGTGACTTTTAGGCTAGCCTGGCATATGTTAGATCCTGTCTCATAAGAAAGCAGAAACAAGCGAACCAAATCCAGTTCGTATTATTTCTCCGTGTTTCAAAACTAAAGACTTGCCCAGGGTGGATAATTGCTATATTCTAGGCTTAGTATGTGTTCTGCCCTCTGATCTGTATTTTTCCTTTTTTTCCTCTTCAATAGCCGGATACTAAAAAGGACTAACACAATTCTTGTTTTGAAGGCAGATGGATTTGAGGGTGAGTAGCAGCATGGTAATTTGGTTCCGAGAACAACAGGAGAGGATTGTAAAAGGTCAGCCGTCTGCTTGGATTTAATCAATGGTTGGAGTTTTTGGTGGCAAATTAAATGTCAGATAAACCTATCAAAGGATTCTGAGAATCAATAAGTAGGGGGAACCTTTAATTGAATCTTTAATGATCATATTTTGTCCTAGGGAAATAATTCTAGCATTATGTTCAGACATTAAGAGAGTAACACAGGAAAACAGTGTAAAGATGGTTTTAATGCGGCTACTTACTCTGTCCTTCTTGAGCATCAGAACAGACGTTGTCACACAGTCTTGTTTCTCAATGAAGGGACACAGACCTGTCTGAATCATCTGGGAGATTGCAGAAGTGTAGGGCTCCAGGCTTTCCAGGCCTCCTGAGTCAGAATGCCTAAGGGTGGTACATGTATAGGAGAATTTTATGAAGCCCATCAGTGACTGGCCCATTTTGGCAGGCCTGTATATTAACATATCATAATGTCTATGGAGGTCAAACCAAGAGGGTTTGGGATGAATTAGAATGCCAGAGAGGAGTTCTCATTAGGTTACTTGGTGTCTGAACTATTCTGCCTCAATGCTGTGCAGAGGTGGTTTGACTTTGGCCTTAGAACAGGCTGCAGTTACATGTTTGTTACCTTGTGAGGGGCGAAAGTGAGCAGAAGAGGTTGGGAGTTCATGTCTCCTTTGTTTTCTCCAGCACCCCCATCAGCCTTTGCCTGCCCTTTAATTATGGGCATTTCTCAAGACTGTAATCAGGGAGAAGCATGTAGTCCTCTCCAGCAGCATCCACTAGAAATAGACCCTGATCTGGTTAAGTCTATGACCCAAGCTTCAGATCCATGTTTCTATCTGCTACTAGACATAGCCATCTGGGCAGCCCATGGGGATGTCAAATGCAGCACACCCCATGTGAAACTCACTGTCTGCCTTAGCTATCTGCCTCCCTGTCTCCTCCCGAAACTCTCTCTCCCCATTCCTCCCCAGACCTAACACTTTTAAGACGATGCCTCACAGTGGAACTCTACATGTAATCTCAAACACTCAGGAGACCAATGAGGTAGGAAGACTGTGAGTTTAAGAACAAACTGGCCTAAATATTTGAGGCTAGCCTGGGCTATGTATAGTGAAAACCAGTCTTTAAAAAATGAAATGAAGGGGCTGGAGAGATGGCTCAGTGGTTAAAAGCACTTGACTGCTCTTCCAGAGGTCCTGAGTTCAATTCCTAGCAACCACATGGTGGCTCACAGCCATTTGTCATGGGATAAAATTCCTTCTTCTGGTGTATACCTAAAATACATGAATAAATCTTTTTTTAAAACAATGAAATGAAATGATAAAGTGGTAACCCAGTCCCTGGCCTGGCCTGTGCCCTGGTCCTCACTCCATGGGGCAGTCACAGCCCTGGGTTACAGATCCCTCATCTTCACCTGTAAAATGGGAGCTATGTCTTCTCAACAGGGCTCCAGTGCACATTAATAGAGATGATGGACCTGAAGAACTTAGGTCACTGTTTGACCTAGGGTAGATATTCAGTTTATCACAGCCATTGTTATTATTTATCCCCTTATCAAATATTGATTGAACTCCTGCTGTATGTGAGACATTGTTTCAGAGTTAGGTTTCCTGAGTTAAGAAGTGCGCAGAATGCTGAGTCCCCCTGCAGGACGGAGACAGTGTCCGTTCACATTTTAACTCCAGGGCTTCATTTATGAACGTCCCACTGATCTGTCTGAATTTAATTCCAGACAAGTCTGTCCTCTGTAGACCAATAAGAAATGCTTCTTTTTACAAAGGCAGCAGGGGGCCCTTATGATCTTAACTCTCTCGGAAACTTTATTCTCAAGGAAATCCAGCTGGGCTTGGTGGCCCAGGTCTGAAATCCTAGCTACCCAAGAGACTGAGACAGGAGAGGACCACAAACTCAAGGCTTGCCCGCTCAACTCAGTGAGACCTTTACTCAAAAGAAAAAGATTAAAAAAATGGCCAGGGGTGTAGCTCAATGGTAGAGCTCTTGTTTAGCATGCTTAAGGCCCGAGGTCAATACCTAGTATAATGCCCCCAGCATCAACAACCACAAAACCAAAGAAAGTTACATCTAATGGTGAAATGTTGTTTTAGGTGAAAGTGCTGGTGTTGGTAATCTTCTGGTTCTACCTAACTCTTGACAAAGACACATAGCAGGTAGTTTTCAAAATAAAAGCCTCTAACAGTATGTATCAGAGAATGGAATTATTCTCCAGTCTAAGGAAATATATCCCTCATAAATCTTTCTCTTTATCTATTTATTTATACATACATACATACATACATACATACACGTATGTATATATGTGTGTGTGTGTGCATGTGCATAATTTATTTGTTATCTGTCTATTTACTTATTGGTTTTTCGAGGCAGGATTTCTCTGTGTAGCCCTGGCTGTCCCGAATTAGTTCTGTAGATCAGGCTGGCCCCGAACTCAGAGATCCACCTGCCTCTGCCTCCTGAGTGCTGGGATTAAAGATGTGTGACTCCATACCCATCTATGAATCTAATTTTTTAAAACATAAAGACTTAGGGGTGGCAATGTAGCTCAGTAGTAGAGGACTTGCCTACCATACACAAGGCCCTGGGTTCATTTCTCAGCACCACAAGAAAAAAAATTAATTTAATTTTTAAATCTTAAAACTCTCTGAGATGCAGCTGGGGTGGTGAAAGGCCTGGGGACTGGGAGCCAGACGGGCTGGATAGAGCTCCTGGTTGAACAACAGCTCACTGTATCTGTGTGACCAAGGTAGCTAGCTGTTAAAGAGATGGCTGGTCAGCGTCAGTTTCTCTACCTGTAAAATAGGGGGGACTGCGATGACATATTGTGATATGTAGATAAGGCAACATGGAAATAAATGGAATTAAAGTGACCGTCTAGTGCATCACAAATGAAAAGCAGTGCTGGTGTTTAGCACCTACCCCCAACAGGAGTGTCCCCAGTATCCGTAGGAAATCCTTCAGCAGCTATAGGCCAGGGTCTGTAGAGCCATGCAGGCCTGGCAACCATGGCCCCTGAAGTCTCCGGAGCATCCTCTGGAAAATGAGGAGAGACGGGGAAGATATTGTCACTAGGGCTCCCTCAGGTGTCCCATGTGAGACGAGAAAGTTCAGATTCCTTCCAGCAGGAGAGTGACCAGTCCTCAGGAGACTCATGGGGTACGGGAAGGACATCTCCCATCTTCAGGGAAGAGGAACTGGATGGATTTTATTTTGTTTCTTTTTGTGAGGGCTCGAGCTCACAGGCCCCCACCTCATCTCAGCCCAAGGAAGTAGGTTCAGAGGCTTGGAACAGGCTCAACACGGGGACCCCAGAGGAAAGCACAGTGGGTGTGCTGCCGTGCATCCTGAGGGCTGATCTGTTTAATGAGCCTCACATCATTCTGATGAACTTCACCATGGTAGACATATCTGTAATAGATGTGCCTTAAAATAGCTGTACTGTCCATTCGTGGTTGGTGATAGGACCTCAGGCCGACCAGTCGGTCTCAACTAGTGCCCCCAGTGAGTGTTGTTTATTCTCCATCAGGTGACCTCCAGGGAGCCCGATGTCATCTACTTGATTGACTTTTATTTCTTCCTTCTGCCAATTGTTCATTTCTAACACCTGACAGTTTGCCTTAAGGCTTTGAAAGCCTAGTGCTAGGGAGATGCAGAGAAACCCTGTCTCGAAAAACATAAAGCAAAAGGAAAAAGAAACCTAGTGAAGATGTTCTGGGAATGGTGGCAAAGGCCTGCAATCTTAAAGTACTCAAGAGGCTGAGACGGGAAGATCATGGGTTGGAGGCTAGTTTGAGCTACCTAGTGAAACTCTGGCTCCAAAACCCGAGGGCTAGAGAGATGGCTCAGTGGGTAAGAGTGCTTGCTCCCCTTCCAGAGGACTGGAGTTTGGTTCCCAGCACCTAAGTCAGGCAGCTCACAACCACCTGCAACTCTAGCTCCAGGAGAGCCAACGCCCTCTTCTGGCCTCCACAGGCATGCACACATACCTGTACGTAAACATGTGCAGGTGTGTACATACACATACTTACACATAAATAAAAAGAAAAGGAGGTTCAGGGGAGGTGGTGGGAGGAAGAAATTAAGAAACCAGAGAAGAGCCCGGGGAAAGAACAGAGGTTGGAGACCACGGCAGAGGATTTGGAAAGTGAGTAAGAACTCTGCAAAGGGACTAGAAGCCACTACCTTGACATCAGTCTCTCTTCCCTTCCTTCTCCCGATCTACGCACCCCAAATAAAGGTTGCCCGAGTGTACTGGCAAGGCCTCCCTTTGTAAGAGGTTAACACACAGCAGTGTGGGCCAGCTGACAGCCGTCCAAAGCCTGCTGGATGTCTTGATCACCCTCCTCCTGGGTTGTTTCTGCTGAATGGTCAGCCAAGTTCTCGACCACCCTCCTCCCTCCCCCCCATACTCCCAGCAATGACATTTCTTTTCTGTTGGAAACGAATTTTTGTTTCTGATGGTTCAGCTCTGAGGGCATAGTCTTGAAAGCCACACTGCTCTTCAAATTCTGGCCATTTGCTTTCCAAGAGAATTAAAAAAATAAAAAAAATAAAATCCCATTGAACACAAATTCAGGGCACATTTTAAACAATCTTTTTCTGTGTAAGAAAGCTGATCAGTGCTTGGGAGTAATGTAACTTGATTTCGTCACCTTGGTTCTTGGACTTGCAGAACATTCAGTGATCTGAGTCTATCTCACTTTCCCTACACTCCTTGCTGTGAATTGTTTTTCATTTTCGCTTTCATTGGCTTTGGTCTTGTTTTCCATGGCTGCTGGGGCTTCAACTCATCCTTCCCTTGGGTGCTCTGCCCTCCTGGACTATACGTGTCCCCAACTTGGAAACAAGTAACTAAAGCCCCTGACTCCCAAGGTTCTCTCTGTCCCAAGCTGGTCCAAGTAGATAGAAACCACCCAGCCTTCTGGCGGCAACAGGCTGGCTTTTCCCCTGCTGGCAGGAGAACCCTTGTTTTGTATTCTATGTCCCCTCATGTCTCAACTGAGCACCAAAAGCAGAACTTTGTGGCAGTGAGATGCTGGACAAGTCATTAGACCCCAGGTTTGTGGCCCATGAAGAGGAGAGAATATTTGCACTCAGGATGTCTTAGGAGTGTTAGGAGACTTAAACACAGTCCCCCCCCACCCCATCCCCCGGCCAAGACCAAAGGCTTAGCTATCCTAAATCATTCTCTGTAGTCGGAAGTTTTCCTGAGTACCTCCCAGTCCTGCAGCCACTTGGTCCCAAGTAAACACACAGAGGCTTATATTAATTACGAACTATATGGCCTATGGTTCAGGCTTCTTCCTAGCTAGCTCTTACAACTTAACCCATTCCTATTAATCTATGTCTTGCCCAGTGGCTTCGTGGCTTACTGGTACTTTCACATCTTACCTCTCCTGGCGGCGGCTCACAGTGTCTCTGTCCCCCTCCTTTCCATTCTCCATGTTTAAGATTTCATTGCTGTGTTCCTGGGATGGGCTTTCAGCCTCATAGTTTGTTTTTGGCCCAGGTAGATTGACACCTACCCCATGGAAGGCTCTCTTACTCAACCGTGACTATGACGTCAGCCTGTTCATTGGATTACGCTGGTGCTGCCTTTTACCTGTGGTTCCCGTTGCTTCCCAGATACCGGGCTAGAAAAGGTTCCTTTAGCAAGCCTAAGGTTGAACAGGTAGCTCGCAAGAGATGAACACGTTGATTTGATGTGAGAGGGCCTCAGAGAAATCAAACTCCCTATAGGGTGAGAGGTTTTGTCTCCCCAGAGGGAAGCTGCATCATTTCCTGGTAACAGTTGGCTTTCTGTTTTCTGTGCTGACGCCTTTGGTCTTTGGGGATCCTGGCAATCAGGAGATACCAAGTCCCCCAGCACCTTTGTTTTCTCAAGTTCTTCAGAAGCAGTCAGAAAGGATTTAGTGTCCGCCCTGACTTGTGGTCATGCCTCTCTAGGCTGAGATGATTTCTTGCTCTAGAGACCAAGGTGTAATTGCTTGTTTTGTGGCCTCTCAGAAGCTCCCTGTTACCAGCTAACCTGTGTTCCCCTGCTCTCTCTGGTTTTCTTGTTCAAAAACGCAAGTGGGGCAGAGGTGCTCAGGGGACCACCTTGGACCCTTCACAGCTTTCTTTGCCACTTCCTCACATGCAGGTACCACCTTCCCCCGTGAGGGAAGTTTAGCAGCCGTTCCCGCTGAGCCGGGGCTTGCTCTCCACCCAGAGTTAATTTCTTCTATACCAGCTCCATGTCTCGTTAAACTGACCACACGTTTGCCCTGCACATTATGTGGGTTCCTAGAGCAAGGAGGCCTGCTTATGGTTTTAAATAAAAAGCTGTTACTAAAAGCTGCCTAGAGACTGTCAGGTAATTGCCGACCACAGGTCTGTGATTTCCATGCCTGCGAAGCACACCTCTTGTTTCTTGCTTTTATCCATTTAGCTAAACTTTACCGGCATAGTATTTTGAGTACAAAGGTTTAGGGCCAGAGGTTTCCCCTCCACAGCCCTTCTGGGATGGAGAGGCGGCGGGGTTGAAGGTATGGAAGGAAGCACTCTCTGCAACTCCCTCCCCGCTTAACATCCAGGGGTGTTCCCGGCCCTCGAGTGACCAGACCTTACGTTTAAATAAACAGTCTCAGGCCTTTAGCCCACGCATTTCCCAGTGTAACCCTAGGATGGTCTTTACTTTTTACAGTGGGAGGGGGTCTCTCTGGTGTTGGTCTCTGGTGTTGGTTCACAAGGCCAGGTGCCCTTTCCAAAAAGAGTCACTCTGGTTTTCAGCTGGCAAAAGCCAATTGAGGTGATTGTCAAAGGCATGACAACAAGGGACCTGGCAGAGGAAGGGATATGGATGAAGCAGCAGGGCTTTTCTCCTCGCTGGAGACCCCTGACCGCCATCTTGACTGTCAGTGATTCAGGCCCCTCTTCATCTTTTCCTTGTCATACAATTTAATAAACCGATGTTCAAATAATAAAGATCTGGCTGGTTATCACTGAAAGGGAATTCAAGATGAGTCTTGTGCTCCTAAGAACAACTTAGATGCTTTTAACAGTTCTTTGTCACTCAGGAGCTTTCTCAGTTACCTTGATGCTCTGGCCTAGACTGAGGATGCTGTGGGGTTGCTCTGGCCCAGCAAAGAAGCTACAGTCTCCCAGTTACTACTATGATGGGCTCTGTGTGTGAAGAAGACCTATCATATGAAAGAAGGTTCTAGATTTTTTTTTTTTTTTTGAGACAGGGTCTTGGGTAGATCCCAGTTGGCTTTGAATACAAGTATTCAAGGATGATCTTGAATTTCTGGTATTCTAGCCTCTACCTCCAAAGTGATGAGATTACAGGCATGTACCACGATGATCAATTTTATGCAGCACTAGAAATCAAACCTAGGCCTTTAGTGTATGCTAGACAAGCATTCTCTCGACTGAGTTACATCCCAGCCCAGGCTCTATATGGCTGTTCTCAATGATGAATTTGCCTGAATTTAGTCATAGTCAACCTCTGAAACCCAGGAGAGAGCCTATGTTTTGCATGTCACACCCATGCTGAGAGGAAAATCTTCAACTCCCTGAAGAGATCCATAATTATCCTAGGAGCATGGAAATGTCATTTTTACCTTAAGAGATTTCAAAAATCACCTAGATGTAGTGGAAACATAAACCACCAAAACAACCCAACTTTAAAAGACACAAAGATCCAATCTATCAGATTTTCAAAATGGAAAAAAATAAAAATCCCAGCAATAACTGGAAAGTATGGACTGTTTGAATTTCAAATACAGCTCTAGGAGACCACAGACAAAAGCCTCATTGTCTGAAGGGCCCTGCTGCTTCAAGGGGTCCCCATCCTCTTTGGATTCTGAAGTGGAGCAGATCCTTCTCTGCTGCCCCCACCTCACCAGGTCGAGCCTCATGGCTGTGTGGGATATTTGGAGGAAGACTTCAAAGACTCCTATGGAAACTGACTGACACAACTCCATCACTTCATGGCCAGCCTCCACAAAGCTGGGGAGGGTTAACTATTCATGGGGTGCCCCTTGGTTCTTTTATGAGCTATCTATGGGGAGGGCAGATAGAGGGTGAGGAGAGAGGCTGGGAACTTCTTTTCCAAAGCAACTCAATGGGACCTTTACAGGCAAGGGTGGTGGCTTCTCCCTCAGAATGCCTGGCCCTCTTCCCAGTGTGAAACATTCCCCAAATATGCAGCTTTGTGAGCGTCCTAGCTGCCCGAGCAGACAGCCGCCTGCTGCCAGAGAGCGGGCACCCACGGGATGCTGGGTGTGGGGGCTTGATAGGTCCCTCAGCCAGGGCTCTGGCCTTGCCAAATGCTGGGGAGGCCTGACCAATGCTTATGAGTCTTGAGACTGAATCTGGACAACATTCCAACCGAGACAAGAGTTGGATGCTTCTCCGGCTACCTTTATATCGCTTTCTGCATTTGGGTCAACCCTATAAAGAGGCATCTTGGTGTACATGCCTTGTCAGTGTTTTTCCCTCGAGTCCTTGAAAAGATGGGGAGACCATCATGAGCTGAATTCCTGGGCAGACTGCTCTGAAAATGACTTAGGAAGAGTGGAGGTGACCAGCAGCTGTTACTTGGTATTTCTTTTGTTTGCAAGTGAGGAAGCCAAGGAGGAAGAAAATGTCTGGTGGACGGTAAGAAGCCCCTGGCAAGGAGCAGCCAGAGATCTCTCTGGGGAGGGCTGGACTGTGTGGGCAGGAGTGTGGCTGTGTTGCCTGTCTTCACTTTGGAAGGGTGCAGTCAGCGGCATTGTGGGCAGCAGAGAAAGGGCGCCATTAGGGACTCTTGGGAGGGGGATGCTTCTGCAAACCTTGCTTCAGTTTGTTGCTGTGACCTCCGGCAGAGCACAGTTAATGACAAGGGTCATGCCCAGTCTCACGACGTCTGGTGCTCTGGGCACTCACCCCAAAAATAGGGGTTTAAGTGTCAGCCTCATGTGGCCTCAAGTTCCTGTCTTCAAAGATCCTGAAGTCTTTGTTCCAAGAAGGCCACCGAGGGAAGGGCTTGGAGACCACTTGATCGAGGGTGGATTTGTGCGATTTTTCT
>CABHPH010152612.1:10142-47017 GCA_902168325.1 Peromyscus nudipes | reverse complement strand
GCACAATACCAATAGCACCTATATGTCCTTTCCTGATCTAGGAAGTTCAATATGCAGAGGTGTGGTTTCAACTATCAGCTTTAGTTAAGTAAATACAGTTAATCTCTCAGTATCAGAGAGTTTTGTTCAGGTAGAAAATCTTGCAGTAAAAACTGAAATCAACATCCTCCCTATCAACACCCCCCATGCTTTGAACACTCTGATATTGGATGCTAGACAGCTCTAGAGAAAAAAAATTCTGACTAATTTTTCCACTCAGCTTATGTCATATTGAGGCCGATGCTACGTGATAATCCTATGTAGTATATTATCTCTTTGGCTCATAAAAGCAAAGGACATCAAAGCCTTGGCCTCAATTTCTGAGGTCTTATTCTCAGGAACTGCTGAAGAATCATGAGTTCTCTGAAGCATTGCTTAGAATACATTAGACAAGTTTTTGGATTTAGGTTCCTAGTTTTACTTAGAAATTTCAAATTGGTAACTGAAGACAAAAAAAAATGTAATCAGAGAAATCAATTCATTTGATCTTGAATACATTTCCTGTTTAGCTTCTACAGGGATTATACTTGCAGAGGTCACTTTTTTTTTCTTGAGATCACAATAATAATGGAAAGAAAACGCTGTTGTTAGTTGTTTTTTGCTCTTTTGGGGGGCCCAACACACAGCTCTCAAATAAGTCACGCATGGAGGCTTATTCTAAATTATAAATGCCTGGCCTTAGTTTGGTTTGTTTCTAGCCAGCTTTTCTTAAATTATCCTATCTACCTTTTTCCTCTTGGTTTTTTACTTTTCTCTTACTTCTGTATATCTTACTATCACTCTTACTCTACGGCTGGCTGTGTGGCTGTGTGGCTGGCCTCTTACATTACCTTCTCCTTGTTCTTGCTCCTTGATCTTTCCTTCCCAGATTTCTCCTATTTATTCTCTCTGCCTGCCAATCCCACCTATCATTTTTCCTACCTTGCTATTGGCCACTCAGCTCTTTATTAGACCATCAAGTGTTTTAGACAGGCAAAGTAACAGGACTTCACAGAGTTAAACAAATGCAACATAAAAGAATGCAACACATCTTTGTATTATTAAACAAATGTTCCACAGCATAAATAAATGTAACATATCTTAAAATAATATTCCACAACAAAACTCATATTTGAATTAGAAGCATTTTCAAGATAATAAAAACACAACACACTATAGTCAAAACGCTGCCATCTGTCCCCTTATTTCTGAATTACAGTGGTCTACTGTACTTGTGCCTGGCAATGACATAAAGTCAAATTCTTGATTCTAGTGGCATAAAGAATAGCTGGAAAATGATTCAGTACATATAATATGTTTAACTATATTTTGTGTGCATGTGCACAGGTGTGTGAGGATGAATACACAAGTGCATGCACATACATTTAGAGGTCACAGATTAAAGTTGGTGTCTTTCTTGATCACTCTCTAGATTTTTATTTTTGAGACAGAGTTTCTTATTGAATGGAGATCCAACAAATTGAGTTATATTGTCCAGCTGGCAAGGCCCAGAGATCTTATCTCTGTCCATGGCTGCTGGGGTTAGAGGTGTGCTCCATTCCTCACTCCATTATTACATGTGTCCTGGGGACTCAAACTTGGTTGTTGAGCTTATGCCTCAAGCACCTTACCTACTAAGCAAGTATGCTAACTCTACTACATATACAGAGCACTGAGGCTCAAATCACTCCTGGATGAGGCCTTCTTCGCATACAGGATTCTCACAGGATTGGCCAGAGGTGTGGATTAGACCCCGGGCTTTCATGAAAGAGGAAAGCTTATGGATAAAGACTCAAGACTTGGATTCTAATTCTACCTTTCACTGGTTATGCAACACTGGGTATGTTGCTTTTTAAACTTGGGTTCCATCATCCAGAAAATGGCTACTGTCCTATTGCTTGCTTCTATCGGTTTATTTTAAAGATTAAATTATGTAAATTAAGCAATGTGGTTGGCAATGTGCCTGCAGAAACAGGCTCACTAAGTGCCAGCTGTTATTCAGGCATACTAAAAACTACAACAATGAGAAATGTGGAAGTCATATATTTACTGGTGCCTTTTGTCAAAACAACCCATAATTACTTAGATAACATACATCAGAAGCCTCTGTTGTGTAGTTAGAAACTTCGAAACAAAACCTACAGAGCATGGGGCTCGTAACATCAATCAAGGGCACCCTGTAAACAGTATTTGTCACTCTTTTCTTGCCTGACTTCTAGTTTCGTGGTTTTTATTTGGTCTTTAACATTCACATTCCTTTGGAACTCATTCTCCCTTGCCAGTCATCCTGTAATAGTGATTATCTCACCCTTGCCTTTGGGTCATATATTGCCCTCTAATATGACCTCTAACCTGCCCTCAGTCTGTCACTGGTCAAGGTTCTGTAACAATTCTCATCAACATATTTAGTGTTTCTGAGCTCTGTAAATAACAATTGGGTCTCCTCTGCCATTCACCCTTCTTCCCTAAACATGCAGCATACAAGGGTGAGACAAAAGTTCACCAACCCATGTACATAATCCATTTCAGGCACCCAACTCTTAAACTAGGAAAGAACAAACCATTTTTCATTCATCAGAATGGTAAAATGATTCTTCCCATATTGGAATATAGAGACATATTCTTGTCACCTTGGACGAGAATGTTACATTACTCACTCTCCTCATTGCTGAGACAGGATATCTGACTAAAGGAAAGGTCTACTCTGAAGTACAGTTTGAGGACATAGTCCATCATGGCAAAGAAAGCATAGTAGCAGGAGCATGAGGCAGTTGGTCACACTGCATTTGCTGCTAAGGAGCTGACCAGTGCATTACAACGTCCAGCTTTCCATAACAATAACAAAATATCTGAGAACATTAATGTATTTTTTAAAAAGGTTTTTACTGACTCACAATTTTAGGGTATAGTCCATCCTCAGTTGTCCCCTTATTTTGGTCCTAGAACCTTTAAGGACAATTCCACAGTCACTCAAGGAGCTATCTCTAGTTCCCACCTCCTAAAAGATCTTCTGTATCACAATAATCACAGACTGGAGATCAAGCTTTAAGATATGTGGCCTTCCAAGTACATTCAACATCCAAACGAGAGCACTGGGCGTTAAGGAAATTCACACAAGATTAACAGGAGAGATCACTTCATTACAATGATATTAGTAAAGAAGCATTACAAATTATAATCTAATCCTCTTATATTTCTGAGAAGGTTATGAACAGACCAGACTTTGGAGAGACAAAGTCTGTTACTCCAAAATTAAAATTTAATTTTACATGTGACCTAGCAATTTCATTCTTATTCCCACTCAAGAAAATGAAAAATAGAGGTTCATACGAAAAGCTGTATACAATTTTGGAAGTTGAAAGCAATGATGTTTATAAAAGACAAGAACTGAAAAGATCAGTTTCCATCATCTGATAAACATTAAACAAAAAGTGGAATATCAGTTCAGTGGAATATTACTCATCCATAAAAAAGGGTAAATGTTGACACATGCTACAAGTAGATAGTAGTAAGTTAAGAAAGACATTCTAGCATTCATATTAGATGATTCTGTTTATATGAAATTAACTTACAAGGACATCAACACAAAGTACATTGGGTGTTAGTAAGCTGGTGGGGAGAATGGGAAGTGGTTGCTAATTCTTTTCTTTTAGGATGATAAAAATGTTCTGGGATCAAAGAGTGGGCAGAGTTGTACAACCATTTGAATATGTTACATTCCAGTGAGGTACACTTTTAACATGGTAAACCATTTAGTAAAGGAATTGTATCTCAAAAGAAAACCTGCTTATCATATTTTTGGGTTTGGTTTTGGTTATTCAAAACAGGGTTTCTCTGTATAACAGCTCTGGCTGTCCTGGCACTCCCTCTACAGACCAGGATGACCTTAAACTCACAGAGATCTTGCTTCTGCCTCCCAGGTGCTGGGATCAAAGGCATGTGCCACCATCACCCGGACACTTATCACATTTTTAACAACTGAAATGTAACTTCTAAATCTCTTGTTTCACATGGTATTGTAACCAAATCAATGGTACTTAAATTCCTCCTCAATTATTTGCCATTTGCTAGTGGAATTCATGCTTCTCCCAAAATATATTTCACACACACACACACACACACACACACACACACACACACACACACACTCCCACACAGTGGTATAATTCTGATTGACAGAAGCCATCATTAAACTAGATATAACCAAGCTGGCCTAACCTCAAGCTCCAATTTGGAAAATTATTGGGAAAACATGTAGGGTTTCTAGTTCATACCAAGCCTCTGCTGAAGAATCTGCATTACCTTGGTCACCGAGAACTATACCAGTAAGCAAGTGAACTTGAGCCTATAGAAAAGAAATTGCTCGTGGCAAAGGAGTGGAAAGCATGCTTTCCTCCAAAGCATTTTCTGTCTGCTAAAGACAAAGCAATTAATGCTTTGAGAAATTTAATTATGATTTATTATTCCCCAATCTATCCCTAACACACACACACACACACACACACACACACACACACACACACACAAGCACACCCCTTCAAATTACATAATATCATCTTTCCATTGAGGGGAAGGAAAAGTTCACTGACCACTTTGACTGGCACCACTCACCCTCCTCCATTTTTCACAGTCATGTCTAATATCAGTACTTTCTACCCAACACTACTATAAAACTACCCACCATCCCAGCTCAAAGGCATTCTTGGAAATCAGCATCTTTTGTTTTTCCAGGTGTAGGCCTGGGCAGGTGGAATCTTGGGAGCTTGGCCACCCAGGTCCCCCGTATGCAACTTACCCACATCTACCACATGGCCTTCCCACCAAGCCACGTGCCTCCCACTCTGTGATTCTCTGTGCACTTTTCCCACACCATTCTTTCCTTTTCATAATGTCAACAGCCCTTCTTGTGCTTCTTCTTGGTGTTATAACCAGAATGTCCTGTTAAAAGTGAGAAACCAAAACACGTTTCCCACACAACTTCCTAAGCAGTGAAAAAAAAAATATTCTTAACACAGCCACAAGCAATAAAAAAAACACTTTCATAAATCAGTAAGAAGTGAAATTACATTAATCATTTACATGCAAACCCAAACAGAAGAACACTTTTCATATGGCTTAGATAAAAGTCAGAAAGATTAAACACTATTCTCTTAAGAATTTCCTTAAATTATATCCACTCTTCAGAAAGGTTTCTGTGTTTCTCAAATTTTAATTATAAGCTTACACCACGTTAAAAAAGAAAAGAGAAATTTCTCTAAGGTATAACTGTGGGCTCTTTTACTATACAGAATCTGTTTAAAGTATTTCTACACACCCTTTTCCATAATTGTACCTGCTTCTACAGAATAAACCTACTGCAGTGTTTAAATTCACACTTAAAATATTAATTTTTCTTCTGATATTTGCCACCAATGCCTGTATCAGCTGATAAATCAATACCAGCCATCCAAAGAGGGGATGGCATGAATTTCCAAGAACTCTTCCTTTTGATTTGATTGATTCTTTGGGAATTTCATATGCATTTAAATCATTTTCACCTTCCCTCCACCCACCATTCCCAGATCCATCACCACTTCCCTTCCCACCCAACTTTGTCTCTTTTTTATTTTTCTCCCCATCAAAGCCAATTCGTGCTGCCCAAAATATTCTTTGATGTGCAGCCTTCCACTGGAGGAGCATGGCTGACTTATGTGGGCTACAATCTTAGAGTAAACTGATCTAAGGGTGGTGTCAATAAAATCTCCCCAGCGTTTATGGAGCTCGAGCTTTCTTCAAGAAAGGAAAGGGCATCCCTCCCTCCCAAGGGAGCAATGTAGCAATGACATTGAGAACACAACAACAAAGTCATGAGGACCCAGGGAAAATGCCACACAGGGAGTGATGCCAACAGTGCTTCAGATGAACGGATAACTGCCACCACACAGTATCAAACGCTTCCGTGCACGATAAAAATGAAGAGATGGTACCCTATAACAGGTTGTTAGCCCAAATGAAATCAGCAGTGCCTTTTGATTTCTGACTGCTCAAACTTCTCAAGTGACTATATTAAAATATGTCTGGCTTCATTCTTCAATTGGCTATGCAGCATTACTTATTCTATTATACACTGAAGGAAGAGTGAGGGGGAAGAAAGAATTATAGTACATGTGTGGTACAGGAATGACCTCAAACCCGAATAGCATAGTCTCTCTCTCTCTCATTTAATCAATGCATATTTCATCTTTTCTACCATACAAGGTCTCAAGTTACTCTAAATTATTCATGATCACTCCTTCCCTGTAATACCCATATGTTCTCACTCATCCAAAAGAATAAAAGGGGGGGGGGCATTTCCATTCTTGATTGGGAGCACTTATGTCTTCTCTCTTCTCTTTCAAAGAAAAGAATATTGAATGCTGGAAAAACTAATCGCCACAATATGGGCAACAGCTAAAGTGTGGCTCACATTAATTTTAGCCAAATGTCCCATCCTGATCTAATGATGCGTGTTACTGGCAGAAAGCCATGCACAGGTATTTCAATATTAATTGCACTACGGAAATGTGAGCAGTGTGCAGCATCTTGAAGCATGCCTGGTATAAGCCAGGCATGCCATATATATTTATTAAATGAACAAATAAGTATCTAACAGATGGCAATTTCATTTTAAATTTTAAAGAGACATATACTTAGTTTTCAATATCCTATATTTTCATCTGATTAGATTTTGGTCAACCTTTGCCAATTTTCAAATCAAACACTGAAGACAGCAATTTCCTTTCAATGTGAAATTAGTTGTTATTTCTCAACTCATTAAAGAAAACCTAAATTGCTGTACACTTACATGTCACATTTTTATTCAGCAAGTTATTAACAGATAGGAACTATCAATTTCTTAACCAGGGTCTGGGTATAAAATGTTAAAGAAAAAGTTGAGGTGATGAAAATACCATAGAGTAGCAGAAATTCAGGAGCATAATACCAGATGTAATATTCCAAGACTTCTCACTGTGTGATTTTAGTGCCAAAAGAATTCAAATTCCAAGCACTGAAAGGGAGTTTCATGCATGTGTATGTCAAGTTTTGTGAGATTCTGATATTTCAGCTCCTGTTAAGTGAGAAAGAAGGCTTTTTCCCACTCAGATGTATATGGACTTCTGGTCTCTATTAGTCCACTCTGCAAATTTATTCATCACTCCCCTCCACACATGCACACACAACATACATACATACATACATACATACATACATACAACATAGACACAAACACACACACAGAGTGAGAGTAAGAGAGAGAGACAGAGACAGAGACAGAGACAGAGACAGAGACAGAGACCATACAGACAGGAACCATTAACTACATATAGTTGGATAAAGTTGCATGTTCCTGAAAGTCTGTGTGTCATCAAGGATCACATGACACAGTACAGATTCGATGTGTTCTGCCAATGGCTTGGAAAACAGGGCAAATTCTTGAGTTTTCAAACACTACCTGTAAACACATAAACTATGCCCCTTCATAAGCAGGAATCAAATGATGTAATACATAACTTTTATTAGTAACTTAACTTGAAATCAGGCATCAAAAATACAGACAGATCAACTAATTTTTAAGAGCTATTTGAACTGTGTATGGATACTTGATGCATAACATATATCCAAGCATATTAATAACTACACAGGAAAAAAAACAAAAAAACAAAATACTGACTACAGTAAATACGAGGACATTATCAGAATGAAAAAAGGAAGCAAGTTTGTGCCTTTAATGATAAACGTACTTCAAATATGGGTAAAGATAAGTTGACAAAATACAGGTAAAACAATTACCCATGCAAATTCCAAGAATAAAGTTAGTGTTATGAACTACTATCAGACAAAGTGAACTCTGAAGTAAGAACCATAAAACATTAAAAGGGCATTCCATAATTATAAAAAGGCCATGTCTCTAGAGAGAAAAAAAATTCTAAATCTATAGGCACCTGGCAACCAACAGAGCTTCAAAATATAGGAAGCACAAACTGACAGATCTGAAGGTTTAGAGTTGTTGCCCAGTGAGGTCCCCTAAACTAGCATATGTATACATGACATATATATATCTCCTAGGTATAATTTTTTTCTGATGAAAGATGTAATTTCTGTGCATATTTTTAATTTCATGAAATCCTATTTATTATTTTTTTGCTATTATCCTGAACTATTAGAGTTCTATTTGTAAAACCGTTATGACTAGATCCTCAAATGTTTTTCCCTCATTTTGAAGATCCAGATTTTACTCTAAACCAGTGGTTCTCAGCCTTCCTAATGCTGTGACCTTTTAATACAGCTCCTCATGTTGTGACCCCCAACAATAAAATTATTTTCATTGTTACTTCATACATGTAATTTTGCTACTATTATGAATCATCATGTAAATATCTGTGTTTTCTGATGCTCTTAGGTGACCCCTGTGGAAGGGTCATTTGACTCCCAAAGGGTCGTGATCCACGGGTTGAGAACCACTGCTTTAAGGCATATACTACTGGGTGTAGATCCATAAAGAACAAGGTCAGAACATAACTGAAATGTCCATAGACTCTTTGCAACTATCAAATTATGAAATAAAACAAAATTCCCTTCATTATGAGAACAGATAAAGAACATATGCTATACATACACAATGACAATTTGTTTGCCAAATAGAAGAAATTATACTCTTGGTTTGTAAAGGGATGGAATTAGGGATCACATTAGGAGAAATTAGACAGTTGCACACTGTCAAGCAGTGAGTGTTTCTTCTTACACGCTAAGGAGGTAGAGAACACAAAAGGCATGCAGAAGGGGGAACAGGAGACAGAGAAGGAAAAAGGGTAACAGTGGGAGTAAATGTGACCTAAGTCGTCATATACATATGTGCAAATATCATAAACCCACTACTTCATGCAACTTACACATACTAATGAAAAATAGAATAAGTTGTAAAGAAGAAAACAATCAAGACTATGTCTTCTGACAATAAATATAATGAATTGGAAATTAATAACTTTCATGTCTGAGGCAGGAGAATCAAAGGTTCAATCTAGGCACATGAGGCTCTGTCTTAAAAAAAAACCTTTTAAATATTTTGGCAAATGATACATTAGCTTTCTATTATTTGGAAGTTTATCATTTCTATTAGAAAAAAACACTGTGGTGCCAAATAATTCTAAATATGTAAAGGAAATAAAATATTAAAATATTTTGAAAAAATGAAAATCTGACATGTAAGTTGCATGTTGCATGAAAACTAATTTTCAGATTTGATTTTAGATGCATTAATTCCACATGTATGATTATTTTGCCTGAATGTACACTTATGTACTACATACCAATAGACACTTGTAGAAGAAGCAGAATTTCCTAGAGTTGGAGTGACAAATGATGGTGAGCCATCAAGTAAGTGCCAGGAACTGAACCCAGGTCCTCTGTAAGACTGACAAGTGCTTTAACTACTTAGCAATGTCTCCATGCCAAGGAAGCAAATTTTAAAGTCTGGATTTAACTCAACATAAGGAGAAAAATGTTTAAAACCAACAGTTTAAGCATTCAAATTTAAAGAAATTAAAGTCAAATGTGGAAAAGTGTAGTTTCAAAAAAGCATATGCATGAATTCTTTATTTTTATTTTTTAGTGACGTGTCTATGTGCCTGTGTGGGGTCATAGGGATGTGTGTGTGTGTCTATTTGTACAGGGTACATTACCTGTCGAAGCCAGAAGAAGTCATCAGATCCCCTAGAACCAGAGTTCCAGGCAGTTGTAAGCTGTCTGGTGGAGTTACAGGGAACCAAACTCAGGACCTCTGCAAGAGCAGGAAGTGCTATTCACCACTGAGGCATCAACTCCATGACTTTTTGAAGTAACAAACAAGATAATCCAGAGTAAATTAAATATTGTTCCTTTAACATGGTTGTAAGGCTAACAGGTCACAGGCAATACTGTGGTTGATATATTGTGCACCCCAATAAACTTATCTGGAGGTCAGAGAACAGAACAGCCACTATATTAAACATAGGTTTAGGCAGTGGTAGCACACCCCTGTAATTCTAGCATTTGGGAGGCAGAGATCCATCTGGATCTTTGTGTGTTCAAGGCCACACAGGAAACAGCCAGGCATGGAGACATGCACCTTTAATCCTAGCACTTGAGATCTCATGTCTTGCTTGAGAAAGACACATGCCTGTAATCCCAGGATGTGATGGCAGGAAGCAGAAAGGTATATGAGGCATGAGGACCAGGAAATTTAGCCTTTTAAGCTTTTAGGCTTTTAGCAGCAGTTCAGTGGAGAGACACAGAGGCTTCCAGTTTGAGGAAACAAGATCAGCTGATGAATTGGTGAGGTAAGATTGGATGTGGCTTGTTCTATTTCTCTGATCTTTCAGCGTTCACCCCAATACCTGGCCCCAGGTTTGTTTTTATTAATAAGACCATTTAAGATTCGTGTTACACAATACCTCTCACCCAATAGCAGGAACTAAAAGGTCAACATCATAAAAGATCAGACCAACATTAAGATGAAAAAAAGAGAGAAAAAAATTACACCAAGAGCTTCAATAAATTTGATGTAAATGACAAACCACTTCAAAAACACAGATCACCACACTTGCTGCTGAGCAGAGTAGGAAAAAAACAAACAAACCCAGACCAGGTACAGAAATTGAATTCCAAATCAAAACTGTTTCATCTTCAGGCTAGATGAGTTTATAAGTGACTGAGCATTAGGAAGTAACAGGAAAACTCCTTCAGACCATAGAGGGAGGAGACAGCTTCGCAGCACACTTTAAGATACCAGTGTTGGCACAACGCAAAAACATCTAACAAACACTATGAAAAGAAAGAATTCCTAAGACAATGTTTTCTGGCAAAGCAATTTTCATGTTCCTAAAGATCCCCCAAAGTACCAGAAAGTAAAAATGAAATCAGCAAATCAATCATTTATGGTTTACTATGAAGCGTGGTTTAGAATACAAGACTGATTAAACATTAAAAGGCCTGATGAAGAGCATTGTGTGGCATAGGGACAAAAATCAAGAGAAAACACATAGCTATCTTTAACACATGAAAAAATAACAAAAACATCACCTTCATGATAAAAAACTGTCAGCAAAGTGCTAGAGATTTAAAGTGCTTGGGACAGAAAGTACTTCCAAGAAAACTCCACAACTAACACCGTCTTTAGTGTTCAAAATCAAACCATTTAAACCACCATCATGAAGATGAGACTGTTTAGTCTCTTCTCTTGGCTGTACTACTGTAACTCAAGCCCTTTAAGACTTGGTTAATAAAGCAAGCTAAGAAAGCACAAGGTACTCCAAGAAGAGAAGAAAAAAAAAACTAACCTGTAATTATTCACAGACAAAATTATTGAAGGTCTGAAAATCTCATAAAATCTACAAAAGAAAAATGCTACTTAAATGGTAAGTGAATGTTATAACAATGATGCTGAAGAATATAAGGATACTAACATAAAAAAAATCACTTGAGATTTTGGACATAGTAATGAAAACTAGAAAATAGGAGTTTTAAACTAGATGATGGAATGCAAAAACATCAAATATGTAAGAGTAAGCCAAAGGGGAAAAAAACCTGCAGAGCAGGTCTGTAATCTGGGCAGTTCCTCAGTTAAGGTTCCTTCCCATGTGATCCTAAGTTATACCAAACTAAGCAGCCCGTCCTACACCAGATGTCAATGGCATTACTAAGAATACAGTTTAGGACAGTGGCAGATGCACCAACAGGAGACTGAAAGACTCAATGTTGTAAAGATGTTTTTTCATACAGATTTGCTTACAGATTTTTTTCCCCCAAAATTTCAGCAGGCCCTTTGGAGGAAACAGATGAGATGCTTCCACACTTCACAAACAATTATGAAGGGTTTAAAAGACACAAAAACAACTTTAAAGAACAAATTTAGAAATCTTTAAAAGAACAGATTTCAATCTGTAACAACCATGATGATATGGAATTGCATAAAGATAATAAAGACATTGATACAAGAAAATGCCATAAAAAGTTCAGGAATAGTCCCATTCATATGGATCTTTTATTTTTAATCAAGTAATAAATAAAGTAGCATGAAGATGAAAAGTCTTCTTCATTATAGTTGCTGAAAAATAAGAATATGCTAAAAACAATTATCCTCAACCCCTGTGATACTCCACACACAAACATTTCTCTGGCATAGATCATAGACATGAACATAAAATATTAAACTATACAGCCTTCAGAAAAATCCACTGCAGAGTATTTCCAAGACCATAAAATGCAAAGCAAAATGGCATTTCAAAACTTAAAAGAATGATAAATTAATATTTACCCAAATTTAAAAGTTGTGTTCATAACAATATCATGAAGAAAATTGACAAACAAGTCAGAGCACTGGAAAAACATTCTCATTGTCCTTTTAATGCTGGATATAAAAGTAAATGATGAAAAGAAAACAAGCAAAATGGGCAACAATCTCTTCCCCAAAGAAGATAGATAAATGATAGATTAGCACGGGAAAAGATGCTTAACATCATTAGTCATGCAAATTAAAAAGAAAAATGCACTTTCTCACTTGGAATGGCTAAAATAGAAAAGATTGATAAGTGCTGGTGACAGTCCTGAATCCAAACATTGCTCATGGAAACAGGAAACTATACAACCACTGTGGATATCTACGGATGCCATATGTAGATATGGGAATGTGAGAAGAGGTATATATGTACAAACATGTGAGAGGTACAGGGCAAGAAGAGATCCACAATGCACAAATCTTTTATTTTTATTTTATTTTTCAAGACAATATCTCTCTGTGTAACAGTCCTAGCTATACTGAAACTTGATTTGTATTCCAGACTGGCCTCGAACTCACAGAGTTCCACCTGCCTCTGCCTCCTGAGTGCTGGGATTAAAAGCATGTGCCACCACCGCCCAGCTACAATGCACAAATCTTATACATAGGCATTTAGTCAAGAGAAATACAAATAAGTCAACCAAACATTTGCTGTATAGATATTTACAGAATGTTCATTTCTAAAAATGCATTTGTGCTAGTGAATTCAAAGATCACAGAGGTAACTGAAGACAGGAGAATGCTAATATACTTAAAGAATTGCTATGTTTCCCATGAACCCTAGATAACATCCACAGCAATATGGGAAGTGCCAGAGCTGGTCTGAAGGTAGAAGATACAGTCTACAAAGGAGTTTCCCTGGAAAGAGGCAAGGTAGGTCCTGGGAAGCAGCTGAAGCATGACACCTCAACACCTCTGGACAAGATCTTGGGCTCTAGGACTCAGGAACTGTCCCTGATTGACTGGTAAAGCCTTTCAAGGATCTGCTCCAGTGGAAGGCTGGTGTGGTGTCTGAGAGTTAAATAAAGGCAATGATTAGAAGAACTGTCTCTAGATCACAGGTTATAGTGCACACAACTAAAACCCACTCTTTAATTGGTGGCCCAAAAGACAGCTACAGAATCCAAGGAAGCTTAGAGCAATAGAAATCCAATTCTGAAACAAACCAAATGGGCATCAGAAGAGAAGGTATAATCAATCAGCTTTGTGTCTTCCTGAAAGTGGAACAGAACTTAGCCTACAGAAACTTTAGGACAAAGTAAGAGATGAAGAAGTCAACTGTTGCATCAGTAACACCTTGACTAATCTGAACTGGCATTTTTAACATAGTGAATGTTTCCTATGTGCCTAACAGTTCTCTCCATGTGTGTAGATGATTTCCACCTTAGCAATGCTCATGATGTCTGGTGGAAGGGTATTACACATACTCTTAAGGTGTATTAAATAAAAACAGTCAATTTCCAAAAGATAGAGAATTGCATTTCTGTTCATATGAGGGCTGAAAATATACAAAATCTGTAAAACTAAGAATTTGAAGTGGCTACCTTGGGGATGGGAGTAGCAGACAGAATTAACTAGATGAAGAGAGACATTTCTGAGTGGATAGAACTCTTCTGCAACCCTTGTCAGAATCTCTCTGTGACTATCTGGGTGTGATCAATTTTAATCAAAATAGCCACATACATAAAGAACAGTGTCATTCTGTTGCATACTAACTACATTTCAATACCTAAAAAGTGAAACAGGAAAAAACTATACTTGAAGTACAAAATAACTCTGACTAGTTTTACATCTTATGTCTCATTTTAATCTTTTAACTGCAGTCCCTTCAAGGACAGGATCTGTAGACAGACAGACTGAGATTGTAGCCATTTTGTTTCTAGTCCTAAAATCTGCATGGTATTTTATCAAAGACGGTGGCCTTTCAAAGCATTAGCGTTTTCACATGAAAACAGAGCCAACAATCTCCCCACATAAACACTGCAGCACTACACTTTCATGAGGGGCCATATGTAAGGTACAGTAGCAAAGCCACTATGAGTGAAAATATTGTCAAAACCTATATCACACAGAACATCACATTAAATTAAATTCTCTATGCCTTTGCACCACAATGCATTTGTATTTCATGTTTTTTAAACAAGATCACACCTTATATAGCTTCATCTTTGACACTTGGCACAGGTGCTGCTGCCCAAATTAGAGAGCATACAGGAAAATGTCATGACTTTTAATAAAGTTGTCTGTTGCTTAACAATGAGGATACATTATAGGCAACTTCATCACTATGCAAAGACCATAGATATGATGTCAGCAGGTGCTATCATATGTGGGATTACTGCTTCAAACATACTCTATACCACACAGGACTATGATCTTGCCTCACAAAAGGCATGAACGCCTGCACAACACTTGAATGCTTAGACACACATCGAAATATGTGATCCCTACAGTCTGCTTATCCTACAGATGTTATTACTCCCATTTGGGGGTTTCAGAACTGATATAGAAGTGCCAGCCTCCAAGATATCAAGGTAGACATCTGGTAGAGCCAGGATTTCAACACTGTCACTATAAATGCTGTTTCTTTCTGCTTGTTTCCAGGGAGTCGGGGAGATTTGGTAAAATCCCTATGAATGCAAAATGTTTTTACTAGATCCAACATTTCATCTTCAGAGTAGTCAAAGTCCAGAAGTGGGCCTCTTTTGTCTCATTCTAATCTAACCAACCATGTAATAAGTGTCCCTCCATCTCTTTCTCTTTCTCCTCTTCTTCTCCGTCTTCTGTTTGTTTTGTTTGATTGGAAAAAGAAGTGAGAAGTGGATCATCTAGCTTAAATACCACATTGTAGCTAAGATCCATACATGCAAGGACCATGATTAGATTTAAGCATATTGATGGGTCAGTCCCCATGAGTCACAGTGTTAGAATATACAAATGAAGCCAAGCTAGAGTTAATGAGAGATTCCAAAATTAAGTTGTAAATTCTGTATCAGTATTTTGGATTACCCCAAAAGTTGGGGTAACTAATTCATATTACTTTAAGTGCCAAAGAATAACCAAACAGAAGTCCAAACTATGGACTTTCTATCTATGTAAAGGCTGTTTGGAAACTAAAGAATTAATCATTAATTACATTGTGGGCTTTGATTACATTCAAGTTCTCAATTTGAAATCAAATTGTAGGTGAGAAAAAAAACCTAAATATAACTGGTCATCCTTTAGAATAAAACAAAGTGAATCAAATTTTATATTTCTAATTTGAACCAAAATCTTACAGATTAACATTTTTTTTCCAGAAAGGGGAATTAGACCAAATATCAGAATACTACATGCTAATTTGATAATTAATATTAAGACTATGTACGTTTTAAAGCATACTATAAAATTAAAATGCAAGTCATTTTACAAAATCTGTATATCTATCATCTTAAAATAATAATAGCTGTTTTTTCTTAAAAAATTAAAAAATTATCAGTTATTTTTTCTTTTATTGAAAATATACTCTCTTCTCATATAATATATCATGATTATAGTTTCCCTTCCATCCACTCCTCCCAGTTTCTCCTGACCTCCCTCCACCTCTGAATCCACTCTATTGCTTTCTCCCATTAGAAAAGGACAGATTTCAGATAATCAAAAGACAAAACAAAATATAATCAGATGAAGCAAAAACTGTTATATATAAGTTGGACATGGCAACCCAACAGGAGGAAAAGAGTCCCAACAGCAGGATCAAGTGTCAGAGACTCACTCATTCTCACACTCAGGAGTCACATAAAAATACTAAGCTAATAGTTATATGCATAGAGCACCTGGTGCAGACCCATATAGGCCCTATGTTTACTGTTTCAAGTCTCTGTGAGCATATATGGCCTTGCTTAGTGGATTCAGAGGGCCTTGTTCCCCTGGTATCTTCCTTCCCCTCTGGCTCATCCAATCTATCTGCCTCCCCTTCTTAGGGATTCCCTGAGCTATGAGTGGGGGGATTTTGATGAAGACCTCCAATTTAGACACTCCATGTAATGACTGGCTTAGGTCTCTGCATCTATCTGCTTAAGAAGGAAGCTTCTCTGATGATGCCTGATAAGGCACTAATCTATGAGTATAGCAAAATATCATTAATAGTCATTTTATTGATACTTTTTAACTTAATTTTTTAGAACAATTTTAATTGGTTTTTACTCTCGGTCTCTGGGATATCTAGTGTCTGGTTCCTGGTTACCCAAGCAGCATTGAGTACTGGTTCCTTTTAGTGTAACCATGTCAATTCTCCAATAAATAGACACAGACTAACAGAATGGACATGAAAACAGGATCCATCCTGCTACATCTAAGAAACACACCTCAGTATCAAGGATTGGTATTATCTGAGAGTAAAGTGTTGATACAAGATATTCCAAGTAAAGGGACCTAAGAAGCAAACTGATGTGGCTATTTTAATAACTAACAAAATAGACTTCAAATCAAAACTAATCAAGAGATAGTGAAGGACACTACATCCATATCAAAAGAAATTTCTACCAAGATGGTATTTTGATTCTTAATACTATGCCCCAAAGATAAGAGCACCCAAGTTTGTAAAAGAAACACTGCTATAGCTTAAACCGCATATTGATCCTCACACACTGATAGTGGGAGACTTCAATACCCTACTCTAACCAACAGGCAGGACATCTAGGCAAAAGCTAAACAGAGAAATACTTGAGCAACAGACACTATAAACCTAATGGACCTAACAGATATTTTCAGAACATTTCACCTAAACATAAAAGAATATGCCTTCTTCTCTGTACCTCATAGATCTTTCTTCAAAACTGACCACATACTCAGACACAAAGCAAGTCTCAACAGAAAAAAAAAATGAAATAACTCCCTGCATCCTATCAGAACACCATGGATTAAATTTAGATATACCAACAACAACAGAAAGCTTACCAACTCACAGGAACTGACCAACTCTCTATTGAATGAGAATTGGGTCAAGACAGGAATAAAGCAAGAAACTAAAGGCTTTCTAGGATTCAATGTAATTAATACCCGGCATACTCAAACTTATGGGACACAATGAAAGTAGTTCTAAGAGGAAAGTTTATATCACTAAGTGCCTACATAAAATAATTGGAAAGATTTCATACTAGCAATTTAACAGCACACCTGAAATCTATACAACAAAAAGAAGTAAGCACACTCAAAAGGAGTAGATGGCAAGAAATAATCAAACTGAAGGCTGAAATGAATAAAATAGAAACAAAGAGAACAATGCAAAAACATCAGTGAAACAAAGAGTTGTTTGAGAAAATCAACAAGGTAAGCAAACATTTATCCATATTAACTAAAAAGCAGAAAGAGAATATCCAAATAAACAAAATTAGGAGAAAGGGGACGCATAACATTAGACATTGAGGAAATCTAGAGAATCATGAGGACAAACTTTAAAAATCCATAAAATTGGGAAATTAATCCACAAAATTGGAAAATTTAAAAGAAATGAATAATTTTCTCAATAAGTAGCACTTACCAAAGTTAAATCAAGATGAGATAAACAATTTAAACAGCCTTGTCACCCCTAGTGAAATAGAAGCAGTCATTAAAAGTCTCCCAATTAAAAAAAGAAGAAGAAGAAGAAGAAGAAAAAAAAAAAAAAAAAAAAAGAAAGAAAAAAAAAAAGAAAAAAAGAGAAAGAAAGAAAGAGAAAGAAAGAAAGAAGCAAGTCCAGGGCCAGATGGTTTAAGCCAAGCATTCTTTCAGACTTTCAAATTGGAGTTAACGACAACACCCTCAAATTACTCAATGAAATAGAAACAAAAGGCCACAAGTTACCCTGATAAACAAACCACATAAAAAAATTCAACAAACAAAGAGAATTACAGACTAATTTCTCATATGAACATAGAGAAATTATAAGTACTTTGCAGAAAATACTTGCAAACAGAATCCAAGAATATATCAAAAAGATCATCCACCATGATCAAGTATGCTTCATCCCACAGATGCAGGGATGGTTCAATACATAAAAATCAATAAATGCAATCCACCATATAAGCACAACAACAAAATGATCATCTCATTAGATTCAGAAAAGGTCTCTGACAAAAGCTAAGACCCCTTCATGATAACAGTCTTGGAGAGTTAAGGGATACCAGGGACATACCTAAACATAATAAAGGCAATTTACAGCAAGCCCATAGCCAACATCAAATTAAATGGAGAGAAACTCAGAGCAGTTTTACTAAAATCAGGGACAAGACAAGGTTGTCCACTCTCTTCATATGTAATCCAGGAGATCAAGGGGATACAAACTGGAAAGGAAGAAGTCAAAGGACAGTTATTTGTAGATGATATAAATCTATGCATCTACATAATTATACGTAAGTGACCCTAAAAATTCCACCAGGGAACTCCTCCAGCTGATAAACACCTTCAACAAAGTATTTGGATACAAGATTAACCCCCCACACACCAAAAAAAAAACTAGACCCCTACATAGAAATGATGAAGAAAGAAAAAACTCAGAAAGAAAGGGAAACAATCCCTTTCACAATAGCTTTGAATAATATAAAATACTGTCTTAATTGGGGTTTCTATTTCTGTGGTGAAACACTATGACCAAAAAGCAAGTTGGGGAGGAAAGGATTTATTTGGCTTACACTTCCACATTGCTGCTCATTATTGAAGGAAGTGAAAATAGGAACTCAAGCAAGGATAGGAACTTGGAGGCAGGAGCTGATACAGAGGCCATTTAGGAGTGCTGCTTACTGACTTGCTGTCTATGGCTTGCTCAGCCTGCTTTCTTATAGAACCTGGGACCAACAGCCCACAATGAGCTGAGCCATCTCTCATGAATCACTAAGAATATGTCTGGACAAGTGGTGGTGGCACACACCTTTAATCCCAGCACTTGGGAGGCAGAGCCAGGTGGATATCTGTGAGTTCAAGGCCAGCCTGGTCTACAGAGCGAGATCCAGGACAGGCACCAAAAATACACAGAGAAACCCTGTCTCGAAAAACCAAAAGAAAAGAAAGAAAGAAAGAGAAAAAAGAAAAGCGAAGAAAGAAAGGAAAAAGAAAAAAGAAAAAAAGAAAATGTCTTACAGCTGGATTTTTTGGAGGGATTTTTTCAATTGAGATTCTCTCATTTCAAATACCTCTAGTTGGTGTTTCAAGCTGACATAAGTCTAGCCAGTACAAATATCTTGGAGTATCTCTAACCAAGAAAGTCTTTGAAGTAAGAAATTGAAGAAGATACAGAAGATGGAAAGATCTCTCATGCTGATAGATCATTAAGATTAACGTAGTAAAAAATGGCCATCCAACCAGAGCAATCTACAATTCAGAGCAATCCCTATCAAAATTCTAACACAATTCTTTACAAACCTTGAAAGGACAATTCTCAATTTCGTATGGAAAAAAACAAAAAAGTCAGGATACCTAAAACAATCCTGAACAATGAAAGAAATGCTAGAGGTCAAACAATTCCTAATTTCAAATTGTACTACTGAGTTATGTTAATAAAAATTGCATGGTATTGGCATAAAAACACAACACTGAACAATGGATTAGATTTGAAGACTTAGACATAAATATACTCATATATGGACACCTGATTTTTGATAAAGAAGCCAGAAATACTCACTGGGAAAAAAAGAAAGCATCCTCAACAAATCAAATTGGATGTCCACATGTACAAGCAGATCCATATTTAATCACCCTGCCCCAAATTCAAGTCCAAGTAGGTCAAAAACCACAACATAAAACCAGATACACTGAAGCTAATAGGAGAAAGTGGGTAATAATCTTGAACTTGGCACAGGAGAAGATTTTCTGAACAGAAAATAAACAGCACAGGCACTAATATCAATAATTAATAAATAAGACCTCATGAAATTGAAAAGCTATTGTAAGGCAAAGGACACCATCAATTAGACAAAGACGTAGCATACAGAATGGGAAAAGTTTTTTACCAACTCCATATCCAGTAGAAGACTAATATCTAAAACATATAAAGAACAGAGGAAACTAGATATTAATAAACTAAATAATCCAATTTAAAAAGTAAGGAATCTCAATAGAGGAAGCTAAAATAGCTGAGAAACACTTAAATGTTCAACATCTGTAGCCGTCAGGGAGATGCAAATCAAAACTGCTTTGAGATTCCATCTTACACCTGTCAGAATGGTTAGTATTTATAATACAAGTGACAGGTCATGCTGGCAAGGAAGTGGAGCAAGGGGAATACTCCTCCATTGCTGATGGAAGCCCAAACTTATACATCCACTATGGAAATCAATATGGTGATTCCTTAGAAAAATTGGGAATCTACCCCAGGACCCAGCTATACCACTCTAGAGAGTATATTCAAAGGACCCCCCATCCTACCAAAAGGAAATTTGCTCAATTATGTTCATTGTGGCTTTATTTACAATAGGCAGAAACTGGAAACAACCCTGTGGTGATATTGTGTTCTCTAAAATATTGTGCACCCTAATAAAGTTATCTGGGGTCAGAGAACAAAACAGCCACTAGATATAGAGGCCAGAAAATGGTGGCACACACACGTTTAATCCTAGCATTCCAAAGGCAGAGATATGTCTGGGTCTCTGTGAGTTCAAAGCCACACTGGAAACAGCCAGGCATGCTGGAAGTGATGGCGGGAAGCAGAAAGGTATATAAGGTGTGCAGACCAGGAACTAGCCTGGTTAAGCTTTTAGGCTTCTAGCAGCATTTCAGCTGATATCTATTTGGATGAGGGCTTAGAGGCGTCCAGTCTGAGCAAACGAGATCAGCTGAGGAATTGATGAGGCGAGGTGGCTGTGGCCTGTTCTGCTTCTCTAATCTTTCAGCGTTCACCCCAATACCTGGCTCTGGGCTTGTTTTTACTAATAAGACTTTTTAAGATTCATGCTACACAACCCAGATGTCCCTCAAGAGAAGAATGGATAAAGAAAATGTGGTACATTCACAAAATGGATTATTACTCAGATGTTAAAAAATGACATCATGAAATTTGTAGAGAAGGGATGAAACTAGAAAAGAATCATCCTGAATGAGGTAACCCAGACCCAGAAAGATAAATATAGTATATATTTACTTATAAGTAGATATTAGCCTTTAAGTAAGTGATAAGCAAGCTACAATCCATAGACTCAGAGAGGTTGAGTAAAGAGGAGGATTCTATGGGGTACTCATGGTTCTCCCTGGGAGGAGAAATAAAATAGATACTTTTGAGCAGACTAGAAGCAGATAAGAACAGGAGCAGGGGGCTGGGCAATCAGGTGTGGGAGAGGAGGGAAAGAGTACAGAAAGATACAACTGGAATTGGCGGGGGTAGCGGGGGTGGTGCAGGCTGGTGTGGAAACCTAGTGCAATGGAAACTTCCTGGAATGTATGAAGGTGATCCTAATGAGCACTCCTAGTAATGGGGTATATGGAGTCTCAACTCATCCCCTGCAGCCAGGCAAGGCTTCCAGTACCAGGACTGGATTGCATTCCACTGAGTTGTTGACCAAGTTGTTTCCCACGGAAATCCCCAAACACCACAGGTGGTTGCTAAGACACAAGGATGCTCTCTGCAAACTGACATTGGGGCCCCACTGCTGAGGGCAACACCCACACAATTCATTGAACACAGAAAAGTTGAGCTGGTGCCTACCTGGGTTCATCCCTAAGTTGGTGAAGGAAGACACTCTGCAGACTACCGAAAAGAAATGTGGACACCAACCCAGTAACAAAACCTTGGACCTACAATCTGTCCTCCCTGCAAAATATGCTATTGCAATAGTGGAACAGAACTTGTGGGAGTAGCCAACCAATATGTGGTTTGACTTACTATTTTGCCATTTGAAATAAGCCAAATATATATTTAAATGTCAGGTAAATACAGATAAATGAGGATCTCTTCCTGCCCATCTAAGACCGCTTTCTAAGCTGTCAAAATGAGCTATGGCAGAGCAAATGAGAACTGTATTCTATTTTATTTCACCTTTCCACAGAGGCACAGGATGAAATTCTTTTCTTGTAACTTCCTTGTTAAAATTACAATGTATCAAGTAGAATACAAGCCAGTGGGATAATGGTGAGATGACTGTCTTGGCATTCAGACTTCATGTCCTCAAAGATTTCCCAAGTTATGACAAGTTGCTAGATGTCTTCTAACTAGAAAAGGAAACAAAATATCCTTATCTTGCCAGACCAGGAGGAGACAACAAGCAAAGTCGGGTGTGTAGCCTTGGGCAATGTTTTTTCTCTATAGAAGCCAGATCTGAGACAAGCATTTATCAAACTTCTGTTCTGTAGTGACAGGGGAAGCTTCCAACCGAACATGGAAGGGTAATTTAGTGAAGAATACACAAAAACAAAAAGGAATAATAAAATGAGAGTAGATGGGGAATGTAAATTTATATACATATGCATGTACATAACTAATAGTCACCTCAATATATGGACACATATGCACACCCAGATAATGTCTTACCTGGATAGACTGCCAAAAACAGCTCCTTAGACTTGCAGGATTAATATGCCTTCTGTCTTTGAACTTGCTTTAGTCATGAAGCCGAACTTGTTAAGAAAATGTGTCAAGTAACAGTTACTAAAGAATTCCAGTGACAGCAAGTTATTAGACTCACCGGGTTACATCCCTGCTACAGAACTGTCTAGTTTTGAGATATTAGTTCAGTCTTCATCTCTCTAAGCCTGACTTCCCTCTGACCAGAGTAAGTAGGGTCCTTATTCCCTGAGGTGGCTGTGGGATTCAATGAATTCATTCAAAAAAGTGCCTGTTACACATTGCCTTTACCAAATACTTTACCTAATATTATCTTTTACATGAATGTAAGAACAAAAAATACACTTGCATTGAATATTATCCTAGGCAAACCAAACAAGAATGGTGGGAGTGGGGTGTTAGCTTTCTTTCCTTAAGTAATTTTAAATGTAATTAGGAAGGGCCTGTGGTTGGCATTTCCTAGTCAAACAGACTGCCTGCCTTATTATTATGCAGATGAACTGTCCCTGCTAGCTGCCTGGTAGCCTTGGGACTCCAATGGAGAAATTCTGGTTTCCCTTTCTATCTTAACGATCCTAGGACAGATCCTAGGACAACCTTAAGGATGGCACAAAGAAAGCTCGATTTTGTACTATACTGGGGCATCAGGTCACTGTTTGTATATAATACGGTCTCCTAGTTTTCTTTCTTATTCAGACTTTGATCATAATCATGGTCATTTCAGTGTATTTTGTTAATAAATGGAAAGCAGAAGTGACCTGTGTCTCCTGGAAGCAGAAATCTGAAAACAGCTGTATCCTTTGCAGTGTTCCCTTTCCATAGCATCTCAACGATGGGGATTTTCTTGTCAACATGGGTCTCTGAGTCACTAGGGTAGGCAGTTTTCACCGGTCCCATCAGATGTGCAGCATAACAAAAACATCAGCTTTAATCATATTTAGCTACAGCAGTACTGACTAGCTAGCCTTGTCTGACTGACAGTTGGGCAAAGTGAACAGATGACTAAGATCCAAAGCTATCCACTGACCACTGTTAAACTCCATGGTCTCACTGTATCCAGTGACATTCATCCTGAATTCTTTAATGAAGAGGGCCAATGCAGGAGAGGCACAGAGCAGAGCTTGACCAGGTAGTTGACATTTGCTACCAGACACATATATTCGAAGACAGGAATAGACTGGACGTATGTGGAAGTATCAACACACATAACTATAATACAGATGCTAAATCACTACAGGGCACTTAAGCAGACAAGAGCTCAAAGAGCAAGCTTTAGGTATAGATTAGCAATTGAGAAGAAGACAAATGATTGAGGACATGACCCAGCTAAGGGTGTGTAGGAAGAAGAAAAGGCAATGCATAGATGTCTGGGTGGTGGTTAGAGGCATGGTTCTTGAAGCTCCCTGCCTTTGGAAGCATACAAGAGCATTCCAGAGAAGGGTAGGCATATTCAGGGTGATATTGCCATAGACAACATGCACAATTTTGTTGAACAATTCATTAGCCTGCTTCAGTCTTTTTACAGGGTGCAGTTTGTGGAGGCTAGGTGTCTCAAAACAGAGTTTTCTTGTGGCCTTCAAGTGAGATGTTCTATAGGGGGATAAATCTATCATTTTCAGAGCTCACAGATATTTACACAGAATTAATATATGAGGATGCAACTCCCATGTCAATCAAAGGAAGACTGAAGTAGCAATGTTCGGACGCCATTAAGAGTTGCCCAGTATTTCAGAAACGTTTTCATCCATGGTAAATTGGCCTGCAACAAGAATCTGATCAGCAGCTTGACTCTGTATTGTTAGTTGGCATCTTTAGCTATCATAGTCACAGTGGTACTGTGGATATATACGGATATACATACTTAACTATCCTTTTAAATGTCAAATGTGAGGGGAAAGTCTTATTTATGTTGACTGTAATCGTACTCTCTCAAATCCAAGCTTAATTACAATGATATGCAAAGCCCTGGTAATCCAATAAATTGCTTCTGGGAAAGTTGTAGCCAACCACTCTGAGATCAAAACAGTAGACTATATTTCAAATTAATTTTCTTATATTTCTACCTGTATAATGTCTAGTGCTTCACCCTGGCTGTTTTGAAACAACAAAGCATTAATTCTTTTATTTCAAGTAGTACTCTGTCCTTGTGTGTGTGTGTGTGTATGCATATACATTTATGTGTGTTACAATAATGGAATAAGTGCATGGAGTTTGAAGACCTCTGAATCTAGGAGCAATATAAAGTATAATACTTTCATTGAGATGTGGAAAGCCTTGAATGCCAGGTTAACAGCTTTCCCCCCTTCTTCACATTTCTCTGTAAAAAGCAGGAAGCTATTACAGTTTAGCAATGGGAAAATAGTGTGAAGACAGCTGTGTTCTATGATAATTCATACAGGACCACCAAGGGTGATATGAGGCAAATAGAAGCATGGTTGGCACCTGCTATGGTCATTGTAATGTGCTGGGGAAGGGAAGTGATGATAGGTGACAGGCTGTGTTTCAGGATCAATGCAAAGATTTCTTTGTGATAAGTGACTGGGATTGGAGGGTAATACAAATCAGTGGTACATCCAAAGGTTCTGGTTTCTCTGATGGCGAAGATATATGGTCCTGAGACAGAAATAAAGAAAAGATGAGATAAGCCTTGTTTGGAAAGAAAGGTGAAAGACTGGAATTGAACTCCAGAAGGACACATTCATCAGCAATAGGGAATATGGTTGTCAATGTAGGACTCCACCCAAGGGTGCTGAGGATGTGTGATAGGAGGCAAAAGTACCGGATCTACAGAGGACATCCCCCCTAAGGGAAAAGAGAGAGAAAAGGAAAGGCAGCCAAGACTGAGGCTAAGAAGCCTTTAATGAAAGGAAGTGAGAGGTGAAGGATAAAACACAACCAGACAGAGGGGCAGCCACGGACACAGAAAAGAAATCCAAAGTCCAACAGGATGAAAGTCAAAGGGGGGAAGTGGGGACAGAGGGCAGCAGTGAGTGATCTTGGGGCTCAGAAAGAACCAGGGAAAAGAACAGACTTGGAACTTGACATCAAAAAGCTAATGGTGCCCCTCAGGAATGCCACTTCTCTAGTGGGCAGACGAGAAGGCAGTGAGCATGGGCAGAGGGAAAGGAGTGAGAAGGCAGGCATGGGCCACCTGTCCAGCTCAGTGGAATGAGGACAGCTAAGGAGACTGCAGGTCACTGCTTACTCGTCTCATAGAGCTGATGAGAAATGCTAACTGGATGAGACAAGGAGTTCAGATGAGTCTCAGGAAAAAGGTATGTATCTCTTCTAAATATCATTTTGCAAAAAGGAAATCAAGACTCACTGTGCAGCCAATCATTTTTATTTAAAGAAACCAAACAAAATAACACAAGCACCCTCTCTACTCCCTTGGATGTCAAGGGGTGGCTTATTCTTTCAAATGTTAAACAAACTTAGAGTTTATGTGTCTCCTTGATCATACATTCTCCCTAGCAAATTCATTTTGGGTAAGCTTACACAATACAGATTGTGGAATTTACTAAGTCAACAATTGCTACTTTGCATTACTTCACAAAACCAGCAGTTAATTCATTCCTAGGATGCTCCAAACATAAATACACCCTTAAAATACACTTAACTTGTTAAATAAACTTAAAATGTAAATGAATATGCAAATAGAGTCAATACCCTAATTTATGCATTATTGGATGTCAAGTTTTTCTATTGTTTCTGGAAGATGTCACCCAAATTCTGACTAGCAAATTAACTGAGAATTTTATAGCTTAGCAAATTTGTTTTGACTTCAGAACAATTTATGAACAGGAGTCTATAATGCACTGTGGCTAATTAATGACTTTTTTGTGGTTTGACATACATAATACATGAGCTTGTGATGGCTCCATCTCAGAGTCTGCTGAATCATCTCTCCAGCATTTCAAGTCCTGTCAGGGGATGAGAGAAAAGAAACTTTATATTCTCTCCTGAATTGCTTCTGGGGCAAAGGTGATTTGCTTATAAACAATAGAGAACAATGGACCTGTCACTTGCAACTTTACATTTCCAAAATCATACTATTCTTCAATTCCAAGTGACAATAGAACTTCTCTGCATTTGCACAGACATGGTCACTATTTTCATTAATCCAGCAAAGGTAATATTTTTATTTGCATAGACTAGTTACAGCTGCCAATGAACAACTTACTTTTCTGCAAGAAAGAGTCTAAAGCTTTCATTTCATCAGAGGCATGAGAAACAGATTCTAAAAATGAGTAAACACAGCTCACTAAGTTTAACTTTCTAAGACTATAGAATTAGGGGTGTAGAACTGAGTAAAATAGAACCTTGCCTCAGACTTCTTTTGGGGTTGAGACTGTCCAAAAAATTGTGTGAATACTAGTTTATTGCTTCTACTACTATAGAGGCTGCTACTATAGAGAAGAAGCCCACCTTGCCAATGAGAGACTGCTCACTAACTTCAATACTATAATAAAAGAAATATCACATTCATAGATACATATATATGTATATACACATACAAACATATATACATACATATTCTCTCCAAACACCCCCCTAACGCCCTGTCACACAATACAGAGCAACTGATAACATAGTAAATTAAAGTTTGAAGTTTGATTTGGAAGTAGGAAAAGGGTGGTCTACGGAATGAAAGATGTTGACAATGTGAAAGACTGTACTGCAAAATGCAAAAGGGAGCATTTTGTTCCCCTAGTCATGCCCAGGGAGAAAAGGAATGTACAGGCACACACTATGAGATCAGCTGGCCATGTCCCAGTGGAGGCCATATGGGACAGCCAGATGATAGGGTTATTGCTATAATTCTACCCATCTCTTGCACTATTAAATATACAGCATTTTGGTTTAGTATTCAAAACTGCATTTTGTATTTCAGAAAATAGTATTAAACAATTTATACCAGAATTGTCCACAATGAATGACCAAATTTAATTAGTAAAACTCTTACCCAGGTCCACAAGTACAATAACGAATATAAAATCAAAGGATGCAATAGACCTGAGCATCAAAGGTCCTTCCATCTGGAAATGCTATACTTCTGCCATTAGAGAATATTACACTCTGAGAGGCAGACATGCAACTCCTTCAACATGGCATCCACGGATATGTAAGGACTTGCAGGAATCCCTGTATATTTGAGAAATAAAAACAACAGCGCTCTGAAATGTGATTGCATTCTGCCCATATTCCCAATTGCCATGGCGGTTCAGAGGAAGCAGTCCATCTATTCCATAGAAAAAGGATTCTAAGTGTACAGTTTAGCGAAGGACTGAACTGGTGGCAGCTGGGAATGCAGCTTAGTAAGTAGCTTAATCAGAACATTTGCTGAGCACACAGAAAGCCCTGCGTTCTACCCTCTGCACTTCACACACACTGGGCATGTGGTACACATCTGTAATAACAGCGCTTGAGAGGTGAGGGAGTAAGCAGATCAGAAGAGCAAGGACATCTTTGGCTAGTTAGTTCATTTGAGACCAGCCAATGCTCTATCAAAGCTTCATTCACGGGTCTGACATCAGGAATCTATTAATAAAAAGTTGATATTGATCATATATATATATATATAAACTTCTCCTAATCAGGCTTAATACTAGCTTTGGCCCTAAACCAGAAAAACATATTTTATGACTATTTCAAGATATTTATCACTATCCTTACAATAATGAATGTATTAGACAGATACACCTTTACATGATTTAATACAGATGAAAAAAAAAAATCACACTCTAAGCAAGAATCTCCCCTGAGCAGTGATCTTTCTAGAGCTTCATTTATCAGGCATATATATATATATATGAATAAAGAGTAACTCAGACTTTGCTCCTCCTAGCTACTGTGCTGTGGCTTTGTGAAACAGAATTTACAATTACTAAAAAGAAAACAGCCCCAAATCCCACAACTCCTTTCACTTAATTATTCATGATATCGATCAGAGCACTTATTTTTAAAAACAGATTAAGTTAGAGCATGCTCACAAAGAAGAAGACTTCCTGCTGGTTTGCATCACTTCAGTCAGGGGAGTTTCTTTCTTGAGGATTCATACTTAGCATATGTAAATTTCAAAACCAATCAAACATCATCAGGACATGTTGGAAACAAGCTGGCACTATTAAAAGCCATCTTTGCAGGTGACACTTTTTATCCTAATTCTCTCATCTAGATTAATTTCTGTTTATTGTTCTTGATCATAAAAATTAAATAACTTCTGCAATACTATAAATAAATGCAGCGATGCTGAGGAAAATCTGATGGGTAAGAGTTTAGGAAATTAGAATTTCCTTCAAGTTTACAAGCCATATTCACTTGCAGTAAATCACAAGACAGAAGTGTTAGCAGGCAATGCATTCTAATACTCAGTTAGGTATCATGAAGACCTTCAGAAAACATGTGCTGATTCAAGCAGTTTCCTGAGAGTAGGAAGACGGTAGAGGTAAAAGCCAACCATTCCTTTAGCCCCACTAGCCTCCAGGAGGATCTGAACCGTCTCTACATTCTGGAATGCCCTGGTGACATGAGTAAATTAGCAGAATGTGTTAGAAGGGAAACCAAGGAAAACTCAGGCTTCTGCCATAAAAGGTTTTCGAGAGCCTCCACTATTGGGAATTCAAGAGAAAGGAGAGCAAACACGAATCACTGGATGACAGAGGAAGGGAGGAAGCAATCCAGAAAGGTCTCAGTTATTCTGATTCCCAAACTGATTACCAAAATTATTTCCCCACTAGAGGCTTGCTGTGTGAATTGGGTCTCTCCTTGTCACTGGCTTTGCTTTCTCACTGCCTGTCCCCTCTAGGAGTTTTATATGAGCTGCTACTGAAGTGACTATTCAAATTCCCAACCCACACACGAACACAAATGATAAATAAATGTTGTAAACCATTAAGTTGGGGCACAGTTTGATACAGATACTATGTATCTGTATCTGCAATAGATAATGGATACATTTATAAATTAATTCTATGTAGTGCCATTTGCATATTACATTGCATATCTCAATATAATAAGCAACTGCTCCACATGAGGAATGATCCATAAGAGCTATGCTACTGGTTTTGAATGAATGGGTTTATTAAGCATGTAGCAAAAAAAAAAAGTATAAGAACAAACAGCAAGTAGCAGATAAAGACCAAAAGTAACATCATCAAATTGAGTACTTATAACATTCAGCACAGACTGACTGGGGAAGCCCTATTGAGTTATGCCAGAGTTCCTGAGGGAGAATTCCTCGGAAGAGTAGAGCATTCTCTCTGTAGACAAGCTTCCGGCTTCTTGCTCCCACTGCAATCATTTCTACACACTGTGGGCTAAACAATAGTAACCTGTGGGGAATGGCTTACCTCCTTTCTCTTTTAGTCTTTCCCAAGGACACAATGCTTTTAATATGATTAACGGTTTTCTATTTCCCTTTCTCCCTGTCACAAAGGCAAGGGGTGGGAGCAGACAGTGTGTTCAGAAAAGGGTTCTGGGAGGACATGTGACAAACATACTTGAATCTGGGATCTAAGGGGCTTATCTTCCTCTTGGGGTCAGTGTGCGATAAGAAGCATGTGACGATTTACCAATATAACATACATTACATACATACATTGCATATTCATTCATAAAGCACTTCTTAATGGAAATGTCATGCATTAGCCAATAAGATAAAATAAGTTTAATGATATCAACCACTTAATACTTGATTATTTATGCTTGAAATAGGTATGGAGGGCCTACTAAGACCATGACAGTGTGTCAAACACAGCTAACCAGTACTCAGGGAAATTTTATGATTTAGAAATGGCACATGGGCAAGTAAAAGGAAAAGATAATATAACCGCTATCATAACCAATTTTAAAAACCCAGGATAGTATCTCTGAAATCTAGAAATATATTGAAGCAATACAACAAGCATCATAAGAAAGCTGGTGATGTGACTCACTTGCTCTGAGGTGGTAATGGAGGGGGTAGCACTGGATTTAGTACAGAATTGGTCCTCATGGAAATGGTGCTAACTACTCCCTGAGCTCAGACCCCAGACCAGAAAAGACTGGGAATAATTGATGAGTTATTTGTTTATCTTTGTTCAATATTTTTGTTTTTTGTTTTATTTATTATTATCATTATGTGTGTGAGTATACACCCAGGTGTGTACTTCTGTAGCTAGAGTTTTCTTGCCTGGCCCACAGTCAGGACAAATCTCTCTCACCTGCCAGTCCCACAGCCGCTCAGACCCAACCAAGTAAACACAGAGACTTATATTGTGTACAAACTGTATGGCCGTGGCAGGCTTCTTGCTAACTGTCCTTGTATCTTAAATGAATCCATTTCTATAAATCTATACCTTGCCACATGGCTTGTGGCTTACCGGCATCTTCACATGCTGTTTGTCATGGTGGCGGCTGGCAGTGTCTCCTCAGCCTTCCACTTCCCAGAATTCTCTCCTCCTTGTCCCACCTATATTTCTTCCTGCCTGACCACTGGCCAATCAGTGTTTTATTTATTGACCAATAAGCAACATGTTTGACATACAGACCATCCCACAGCATACTTCTGAGTGCAAACACGTGGAGGTCAAACTGCAACCGTGGACTGAGGGTTCAAACTCAAGTGTCATTAGGCTTGTGTGGCAAGTGACTTTTAACTGCTGAACCACCTTGCTAGCTTTTGTTCAGTATTAGTTCAGCTTAGGCACTAGGGAAAGCTAAGTTTCCTCTTCACATCCCGCTCAACATGAGAAACAGACATGCAGTAAGAGTAATGAGTAATAAAAAGAGGAAGAGCATTTGCTTAATGATCTGTCATCTAATTTGAATTTGTAAGATCGGTCAGAAGATGAAAGAAATGGCTGATGGGCAAGCGTGAAAGTAAGAATCAGGGATATGTAGAACTATGCTCCAGTGAGTGGTTGTATACAGGAGCCTGTTCAGGAAAGGTTAGTGAATTTCTGACAGTGTGGGTAACAATTCCCCAGACTAAATCCAGAGATGGTGGGATTTAAATCACAGAAGCATGACCAGCTACATCAAGTAATCTGAACTTTTCCTAAAGTTCAACTTAAATGTCCTGATGTTTTATAAGGATTTAATATTTAAAAGACAAACAATAACCATGTTATAGAAAGACCATGAAGATAATAAAGAATGAAGAGCAGGGCTGTGGCTCAGTGGTGGAGCAATTGCTTCCTGTGTGCAGTGTCCACGGGTCACTCCCTCGTACTGCTGGAAAACAAACAAACAAACAAAAAAACAAAACAAACAAACAAAAAACAACCAACCAACCAAACGAAAACCCCAGAATGTAGCACAAAGCAGAAGAAACAAGAATGGAAGCTTCTGTAACAGCTGAGACACATGATGAGGATGGCATAGATGAAGATCCTCAAACAAAAGCTGCAGAAAAAGTTTTTTTTTTTTCTGGGAGTTATTTCTTCTGTAGGGAAAAAATATCTGCATGCTAATTCTACATGCTTTTAAATAAAGAAAGATTTAAAAAAAATCACAAGCCCTGCCTCCTTGGTTCCATGCTGATGCTGTCTTTTGGAGAGAGTAGAGGAAACAATGATTTAAAGAATGTAACTTTGGCAAGGATGTTGATGAGGTCTCTTGTCTATACATTAAAGCTGAAGGGTTACGAAACACACAGAAAACAGTGGCACACTGCAGCAGGAGTGCCTATTGCTTTAACATTTTATGTTCTGCTGTCATCTCCAAATCTGTTGTGCATGCATGTCTATCCTGGGATGTAAGTGACCTGTGGGCCACTGGTTGGATATGTGTGTCAGGGCAGAGCATAAATCACTTAACGTTGAGGGGACTAGCAGCTTAAAGGATCTCTTTGATGAGAGAAAATGGCATTCATGTCTTGCTTATTTTCAGTGCCCACGGGAAGTTGGTGGAGGATTCTGCTGCTTGCAGTCACTCAGGACCAAGGCTCACAGACACTTTGTGTCAAGCTTGGCTTCAGCAGCTAGAGCACTGTAGAAAAGAAAGCAAGAATCCACAACAGGAAGACACTCTGTATGGAAAGCCCACACGTATTAGCCAAAGCAAGTCACCCAAGCAACCCCTCCATGAGTAGGGCAGTACAGAGTCCTATTCTCCCCGCACCCCAGAACAGTAACCATGCCAACAAAGGAATAAACAGATCCAGACCACTAGGCAAGTAAATTAATGTCTAAAGAGAATCTAGAGAGACAGCCGGGGGTTTTAAAAGATGGGTACAAATGTGAGAGAAACTATTTACAAAGATTCTACATATAAATGAAGACGGGACAAAGAAAAGGAAAGGGAGACTGAGCATATGGCTTGATGGGTAAAGTGCTCCCTGTGCAAGCATGAGGACTTGAGTTCAGATCCCCAGCACCCACATAAAAAGCTAGACATGTACACTATTTACTGATAGACACACTTTGCCTGTATTAAGTAGTATGCACATTACTGCAAAGCAAAATATCATTAGACACAAAAAAAAAGAAAGAAAAAAAAAGACAGTTCTAATTGGACCCAGTATTTTCCTTCCTGTAGATGTCTCCTTTTACTTAGGAAGCAATTAAAAAGTAACAATACATTCATGAGCAACAAAGTGACATTTTGCATTTCCTGTCTACTTTGAAAGGCAACTAAAATCTAGGGGTCATTTATAATGCTTAATGGACATGAGGTTTAGTGGCATGGCAGATTGTATTATTGGCCTAAATTTTTCATTCCTCTCTATATTTATGTCCTTAGCCACATGTTTTATAGCTCTTCCCACTAAAAAAGAGGATGGTTCTCCACTCCTGACTTAGAATTTGGTCCTGTTACTTTTCTTGGTCAACAGAATGAGTCAGAAGTGGTTAAATTCCAACGGCATGCAAGATAAGAAGATCTGTACCATTTGCACTTTTGTCTGTGTAAATGGTATGAAAAAGATTTTCATCAGAGGACTTCCCCATCCACAGACCCAAGCCAGGTGAAAACAGCTGAGCCAGGCACATCTGCGGCTTGAACGAAGAACACTAGTCCAGTTGAAACCTTGGTTGACTCATGAAAACATAATCAAACCCAACTGAGTTTAGCAGTGCCACCCCACTCAACAGCAAGAAAGGTGCACACATTTCTCAGGTGACGCTGCCAACATGAGTGGATTCGTTTTCTGTGCAGAATTATAGTGGTAATAATGAATTCATAGGTGGATTGTGATCTGGTCATTCTACAATCCTTGCAGTTTCGCAGTGTGTGAGACATATTCAAGAATGAGGCAGAAGCTTTAATTCCTAGAAGGTAGGTATGGTGGCATATGTCTATATTGTCAGCTATATAGGAGGTAGAATCTGGAGGCTACTGAATCTAAGTTAGCCCAAGCAACACAGTGAGGCTTGATGCTTTTTTAGTATATTTTAATTGAAATAGAGTTGCATCACTTTCCTCCCAGTTTCCTCCCTCCAGCCCCTCTAGCTACTCACCCTTGAACCACTCTCATGCCCCGCTCCACTCTTTTAAATTAGAGTGAAACTTTGATGCACTAGTAATGGTTTATATTAGCGTCGTCCAGAAAAAAAAAATCTGCCATTAGATGTAGAATATATAACAGAAGCATAAGACTTGTAGCCTCTTGATATGATGAGAATTTAGCAGTCCAGAAATATCAGGCAGGATCTGATGCCTCAAAATAAGTTTTGTTCTCCAAATAAAATTCAATACATTGGTCCTGGGAGGTGGGCACTGGTATATTGCAGATGGAAAAGTGTCTTGAACCCTGAGTTAATTCCTGCTTTTCAGGCCATTGAGTCCTTACCACAAGAGCAGGTGTTTATAAAGCAGGCAAGCCTGCCCCTAGGATTTTACCTGGTTCACACTGACTCTGTCCATTTCTTGTCATGAATCAAAGCAACAGAACCTCTTATAAGATGTAGATTCTTTAACTTCTCATTCTCTGCAATTATTACTAATCACCCAGTACCATATATTCTGCCTATAGCAGCATCAAACAGACTGAGACAGAGTGGGCACGTGTATCGTTTGTATATACGACTAAGCTTTGTGTGTCTGACACTCAGGGGTAGACTTTACAAGACTATATTAATGGTTAGAAATATTTGCTTAGCTGGGCGGTGGTGGCGCACACCTTTAATCCCAGCACTCAGGAGGCACAGCCAGGCGGATCTCTGTGAGTCCGAGGCCAACCTGGTCTACAGAGTAAGATCTAGGACATGCACCAAAACTACACAGAGAAACCCTGTCTCAAAAAAAAAAAAAAAATTCGCTTACCCTTCCTGCTTTTACAGTCTCTGTGTGAAAATGTGCCTGATAAACAACTATTCCTAATTCAAGATTCTAATGCAATTGCATTACTTAACTAAGCCTCTTGGGTTTCTGCCCTTTGCAAGGAGAACAGCACATCCCAGATCAGGGTCTTTCCTAACACTGGTTCTGTAGAGACCAACTCTGAAATGAAGAAAGTTAAGGAAAGGAAATGTTGAGACTGACAAGCATTTGTTTTTAAGAAACAACTGTAAGAAGTATAAGGAACTAAACACATGAAAGGGCACAGGGAGATGCTGAGATTTAATGCAATTCAAGCAGAGCATCCAAAGACTGGGATGACCATTTAGAGCTGTCTGAATTGAGGCAACATTGGTACTATGTATCCTCAAAACAAGAAGAGATATGACATCAAGTAAATTAATACTTACACCCATCTAAAGCATCATTTATATCATAATTTGCTTGAAATTGAAGAAAGAAAGAAAGAAAGAAAGAAAGAAAGAAAGAAAGAAAGAAAGAAAGAAGGAAAGGAAGGAAGGAAGGAAGGAAGGAAGGAAGGAAGGAAGAGAAAAGTATTAAATTTCATGGAATTTAATTACTAAAAAGTAACCTATGCAAAATAGTCCACAGATTCAACACAATGTTCATCATCATTGCATAATGACATTTTTCATAAAAATTTAGACCATAAAATTTATGGAAAACTACAAAAGACCCCCAAATAGTCAAAGCAATCTTAATCACAAAGAAGAAATCTGAAAATATCAAACTACTTGACTTTAAAGACATACTACAAAGCTACAAAAATAAACACATGGTACTGTGTTTTATAAAAACCAGCATGCAGAAACACTACATAGATAAGAAAGCACAGAACTGATTCAAGCAGTTTGAACACTCAGTTTCCCACAAAGAATCAAATGGTAGATAGCCATAAAATGACTTGAGATACCTGTATATCTACCCAGATAATAATGAAATTAGGCCCAATGACATCACACAACAATCAACTCAAAATGAGTCAAGGACTTAATCATAAGATCCAAAACCCAAAACTACTACAGGATACCTAGGAGAAAACCTCAGTCATAGTAGACTACACCATGGCTTACTTTTCTACATGACTCCAAAATAGCAAAATGGGACCACATCAGTTAAAAAAAAATTCTGTACAGCCAAAAACAATTTCAAGACAGTGAAATGATAATGCACAAAATGAATATAAGATCTGTAAACTTTAAAAGTGTTGGCTTAATACATCAAGCATGGGAAAGTTAAGAACTGAATAACAAGAAAACATTTTATGACTTAAAATTAACAACAACAACAACAAAAAAAACCTGAGTAAACATTTCACAGAAAAACGGCCGGTAATGACTAAGATGCACGCGAGAAAGTGCTTTGATGAACAAGTCGCATCCCCACAAGCTAAGCCCATCCTCATACCTGTCATGATGGCTGTGGGAGACATTGAAAGAAAACTAGAGCCAATGGGGTATGGCAAAGGGGGGTGCTTGCTCACTACTGGTGGGAACAAAAATTAATTCCACCATTGTGGAAAACCATACGAATGTTCCTCAAAAATACAATTATCACTATTACTATGTATGTGCTATGTGTTTAGTTACATATAATATGTGAGTATGTGAAAGGAGATTAGTATATTGAAGAGATACCTGTACCCTCACATTCACTGTGGTGTTATTCACAATAGGCAAAGAATGGAATCAATATCAATGTCCATTAGTTAATGAATGGACAAAGAAAATGTCACAA